>PVIC010007057.1:0-52139 GCA_004025085.1 Thryonomys swinderianus | reverse complement strand
AAAAATACCCAATACAGTACCGGGAATTTAGCTCAGTAGCTCCGGCGTCTGCCTTGCAAGCACAAGATCCCAAGGTCGATACCCGGTAACTACATACCACAACACCAGGCATGGTGTCCCATGCCTGTAATCCTTGCAATCAGTACCATAGACCACAATGCCAGGTGTGGTGGCTCACACCTGTCATCCAGCACTCGGGAGGCAGAGGCAGGAAGAATGCTGAGTTTGAAGCTTGCCTGGGCTACAGTGAGCTCAGGACCAGCCTGAACTACAAAGCGAGACCCTGTCTCAAAAAAAAACAACCCAAAACAAAAATAAAGGGTGCTGCCAGGACAACCCCAGCACACAGAATCCCGTTATGGTTAGAAGAGTGGGACCCGGCAGGCTCTGCAAAAGGAGACAGGTGCGCTGTCGGGTGTAAAACCAGAAGAAGACCCGAGGCAAGGTCTTCAGCTGGACTAGGGGACAGGACACGAGGGGCCACAGCAACCCCTGCTGGAGCGGGGGCAGAAGTGCACACGCCAGGCCATCCTGGCCACCCACAGGGAGCTCTTCCAGGGGCTAGTGACCCTAAGGGCAGAGCAGCTTCTGTGGTGACCAACCACAGCCCAAGAAGAAAGCCGCTGCCACCCACACTGCCACAAGGAAGAGATGCCAGCCTCTGCTCCCACAAGAAACTGGGGCTGAAGCCCCTGCACTGGGGCTGGGGACGGCTGCGGCTCTGACCAGAGCCATGCAAGGGCTCGCTCACCCGCAATGCTGCAGCCCAGCATGGCCTCAGCAGCCCAGCCTGCGTGCCCAGGGAGCGTGGGAAGTGCTCTCCCCACACAGGGTACAGGTCTGGGGTCACCCAGTGGTAGCAAGTGATTCTTGTGAGCCTCATTCACAAATCCAGTGCAAAGTCTCTAAACAGCCCAACAAAAACAAAAAGCTACCGGCTACCTAGCAGCAGAACACACTAAGATACCAACAGGGAGATGGACCAGGGGCCCCGCTCGCTGCCTCTGTAGGCCAGGACGTCTGTGCTGGCTCCGGGCAGCCTTTCTGCGGTACTAGGGACTGAGCCCAGGCTTTACACTCAGCTACATTTCCTGACCTCCTTTTTATGAAACAGGGTCTAAGTTGTTCAGGTGAGATCCTCCTGCCGCAGCCTCCCCTATGTAATGTTTTAAAAGTAATTATCTGAAGTTAAAATTACTTTCCAGGACTGGGGCCATAACTCATGCAGAGCATGCTAGAGGCCCTGGATTTAAGTCCCAACATGTGTGCGCGCGCGCACGCACACACACACACACACACACACACACACACACACACACACACACACTCTCTCTCTCTCTCACACGATGACTTTTTAATATTTCATAAAAATTTTCTGAGCTTTATACTGAGCATGTAGTATTTATAATTTAAAAAATATTACTTTAGTGCCGGGCATGGTGGCTCACGCCTGTCATCCCAGCACTCAGGAGGCAGAGACAGGAGGATTGCTGAGTTCGAGGCTTGCCTGGGCTACATAGTGAAGCTCAGGGCCAGCCTGAACTACAAAGCGAGACCCTGTCTCAAAAAAAAAATATTACTTTAAAATATTTTATGAAGTACCAGGTATGGTGGCACACACCTGTCATCTCAGCACTGGAGAGGCTAAGGGAGGAGGACTGCTGGCAGTCCAAGGCCAGCCGGGCTACACAGTGAGACCCTGCCTCAAAAACACTAAAGTAACAGTAACATTTTAAGAAAGTAAACACTGAGAAATCCATCCTGCATTGAGGAGCTGGGCTTTCACCAACATGGAGACCTGCTGGCCCTGGCACAGCCTCCGGTAACCACGTGGCATGGAGGTGGGGACACAGCTACCTCCCCAGCGTGACATGTCCGGATGGCACGACACCTCCTGGAGCAGGGGGCAGAGGGCGCTGAGGACACTACGGGTGGCTGCACTCGACCAGGACGCCTCTCTCCATCCTGACGAGGCGAGACCTGAGAGTCCTGCTCCGCCTCCGGACACACGTGACGCCCTCAGCAGACAATTACAGGAGCCAAGCGACTCCCATCCCCAGGTAGGGGCCGAGTCTCGCGGACGTGTGCACTCAGCGCGGACTGACCTTTCCTCCCAGCCTCGCATCCTCACGGCTTTCAGGGACTCGTTCAGGACCATGCGCATGAGCTGTGGCACGGGGGGACAGGCGACCGTGGATGCGGGACCCAGACTACACCGGGGCCCCCCCAGCACACGCCAGCCACGGGCCGCACCACACCCTCAGGCCCAGCACCAGAGCGCAGCCCTGGACCTGGCAGAAGTGGTGTGCCGGGCAAGGGCCACGCGCAGGCTCCCAGGCCGGGCCAAGCCTGCAGCCAAAGCTGACGCTCAGTGGCTCAGGGCCCCTCACCAGGTAAAACTTGTCCAGGCGCAGCCGGTCAATGCCTGCCCACTCACGGATCATAGTCTGCCAGAAGGTCCGCAGGAACAGGTGCTCTGCGGGAGGGAAGAGTGCATGGGCACCGGCACCAGGGAGAGAGCAACACAGCTGGCAGGAGGCGGGCATCCGGGGCATCCCAAGGCCCAAGGACACACGTGCTTGTCCCCCACTTGGACCCACAGCCCAGGCAGGAACAGTGCGCCAGATATCATGCGACAGACACGCAGAGCACATGTCTTGTGCGTACCAGGCCTAGGAACATGACAGGGTCTTTGCAGAGACTAGGAAAGTCACTGAGGCCAGCCCTCATCGAACCTGACTGGCACCCTCACGAAGAGACCGGGCACAGACGCACACGGGACTGGCCCAGAAGCAGGGACCCACTGCACACGCACTAGCACCCTGCCCCTTGCTGCGTCAGGACTCGCTCTGCTGCCGCAGCCTCAGCAGGGCCCAGGGACTGAGGTGGTGGCATCAGGCCACACAGCCCTAGAGCTGGCCAAAAGCGGACCAAGCCCTGCATGTCAGGGCTCTTAAATCATTTTTGTGGTACAGGTTTGGAGCCTAGGACTTCACACATGGTGGGCAAGCACTCCAGCACTACACTGTATTCCTCACTCTATCTTACTTCAACAAAGGGTCTTGCTAAATCACTCAGGTTGGCCTTGAATTTGTTTTCGTCCTGCCTCAGCCTCCCCAGTAGCTGAGATTACTGGCATGTATCACCACACCCGGCAAAAACAACCAGATGCTTAAAGGTTGCCCAAATGACTCCCATGAGCAGTCACAGCGGGAACTACTCACTGTGGTCAGGACAAAACACAGAAGAGCTAGAAAAATGGAAGCATCACAACTGTCAGGTAGAATTCAAATACCACGGGATCATAACACTGGCTTTCCGTCTGAATTTCACCTCAGCCTCTCCTGGCCCTGACTGGAGTCGGGTGAGGGATGGGTACAGGCTGCTTCCTACATGACCAGCACCCAGACACTGGCTGCCTCCTGCTTCCAGATTTCGAGGCAGCCTCATCTCAGCAACTCTGGCATTTACCCACAGGCTCAGCCGCGGCAGAGCTACTCACGTGCCTCCGTGGTCTGAAACGCATGGATGAGCTGGGAAATCGTCTTTCCTAGTTCCTCCTGTGCAGGAAACAGTGAAAACACATCCGGCCCTGAAGCACTGTGTCCTCTGGCACAAGGAGAAGACACACAAATGTGCCTCACGCTCAGGGACCTCAGCACAGTGGACTCCGGTTCTGCAAGTTCCCCTGCTGCAAAAGGCCTCTTCCCAGAGTGACAGCACTGTCCCTGGGACTGACTGTGCCAGAGGGTGACACAGGAGCTATGGGCAGACGGGAGCCCCTTACCACAGGAAATGTGGCCAACCGGAGCCGTAAATCGCCCCATCTGCCTCAGCATGAAGCAGCACTCTGCCCTTGCTTGGTCACAGGGTTCCAGAGCCTCCTCTCAGACACAGTGTCCCGAAGGTTCAGGATGGGACCCTGGAGCCTACATTTAAATAGATCCCTTTGTGCTCAGGTGATTCTGAAGGGCTAACAGCTCAGAGTTCAAGAACCAACGTCCTCAGAGGCAGGCAGAGACATCCTGGTCTTGGAAGACCTGCATCCTGCCCTTGAATTCTACCACTTTAGTACTCAAGTGTTTGACCACACTGGGGACAAACACAAAACGCCTCATTCCACCCAGCCCAAGGCTGCCCCACTGCCGGCACTGCCATGGCATCCATGCCTGTCCTCCGTTATGTCCAGCCACACAAACCACATCACGGAGGCCACACAACTTCTCTGGTATCTCTGTCTACGATAGAACAGGGCGGCCTTCGCCCACCTGGCCTCCCCCAGCCTCTTGGGCCAACTACCTGTGCACTCACTCACCTGTAGAAGCATCTTGTCCTGCATCCACATGCAGTAAAACAGTCCTTTCCATATCTTCAGCAGTTCGTCATGCGTGAAGCCTCCTGCAACCAAAGCGCAGCATTCACACTGAATCAGCTTGACCCTAAGGTGCCTGGCATGAAGCACGGCCACCAGCCTTCGCCCAAAGCACTACTGCTGAGTGGGACCTGGGGGCAGGCTGCCACTCTCTCCAAGCGACCTTACTTCTCCCTGCTGGCTTCTAGCTGTGAGGTCGCCTCCAGGTAACATCCTGCATCCACTAAATACTTGCTGAGTATCAGGCACCATACTCCACTCGGTGAGTCACAATGCAGAACCTCAGCCCTTTCCGGACTGGATGGTGCCCACGGTTGATTACGGGTGACCTTTCTCCATCAGGATACTGAGGCGTGCACCTGTGTTTATACTTCAACTTTCAAGAGATGGAAGTTAACTCTTCATTCAGGTTAGCAAAGAAGGCCCGCCAGCATTCACTGAGGCCGTGTGTGCGGGAAAGCCCGTCCCTGCACGGGTGGTCCTCAGACCACACTGCGGTGTAACTCTGGGCAGCTTCCTAAAGCACCCGGCGCTAGGGCTGCAGATTCCCTGGGCCAGACCCTAGAACCCGAACTTCTAAGGAACATCCAGGTGGTGCTGAAGCTGCTAGGAGCAGAGAGAGCGCGCCCCGGGAATAGTGGGCACCACGAACAGTTAGCAAGAGGCAGGCTCTCAGCCCTGACGGAGTCGAAAGCTGCCGCGGACGGCTGAGCGGCGAGGACGCGGGACAGAACCGCGCCGGGGCGGCGGCGCGGGTGGCCTGAAGAGCCGGCGGACGCGATGCGCTGTGAAGGCCTCCCAGAGGAAACGAGGCTGGGTCTGGGGAATGGCGAGGGAACCGGGGCTGGGGTGTCCCTGCAGCGCGACCACGCGGAGACCCCACGCGCTTCGGAGACCCTGCCTACCTGTGGCCCGCTGGGTCCTGGCGACGATGTACTTCCGGAGCTTCCGCACCGCCCGGTCCCGGGTCACCTGCTCGTTGCCCGCCAAGCGCTGCGCCAGCTGTATCTCGGGTGGGAGTTGCACGCCAGGACCCATGATCTTCCTTCCGGGACTCCACGCTGGAGCTAAGCGGCGGCGCGCGCGTTACGTCACACGGGTTCGCGTCACAGGCCCGCGACGCCGCTGATCTACGTCACAGGCCCGCGACGCCGCGCGCCCTCACGTCACGCGCCCCAGAAGCCGCCGGACAGCTCACCCACGCCGCGCAGTGGCCGACCCGACGCGCAACTAGAGCGTGGCCTGCGGGCAAGGTGGGCAGCGGGGCGGCCCGAGGGGACCGACCGCTCGCCAGAGCTGCGACGGCGGGCGGGGAGGGTAGGCGAGCCTTCCTTCCTCCCCGGACGCTTCAGGTGCCGCAGAGCCTCCCTGCTGCGACCGCCCAGGAGGGCCGCGCGGAGGCGGCGCCCTTCGTACCGGGCGCCGCTCTCCCTTGGGGACCCCTGGAGGAATCGCTGTTCCGGCAGAGCGAGAGCCAGGAAGCTCCTGGAGGCCAGCTGGCGGGCCGGGCTGCGAGACGCCAGCCCTGATGCCCACGTCCAGGGCGACGAAGGAGTCGGCTGCAGACAGCTTGGGCGCGCCGCCGCAGAGCCGGCCGTGAAGGCCGCCGGGGACGGTGGGGAACCTCCGCTCAGAGCGCAGGGAGGGAGAACGCAGCCCGGGGAGGGGCGCTGCCCGGATCGCCGGCTGCCCTCGCGTGGAGTTCGGAGGGCCGCGAGCACCCGGCCCGCGGGGCTGGCCACGGCCTCCCCCAGTCCGCAGCTCCCCACACAGCACGCTGCTGAATCCGCTCCGCAGTGTTTTGGTTTCCCCTTTTTTTTGCGCTGTTGGGAGTTGAACCCAGGGCCTTCACTCTGGGCGGTAGCCCCAGCCCTTTTGCTGTTCTTTTTAGAAAAGGCCACAGTTGCTAAGCTGCCCAGGTTAGCCTCTAACTTGAACTACTCCCACCTCAGCCTTCCAGACTGCTGAGATTACAGACACAAACCACCTCGCGCGGCTAGGTGTTGGGACGAGGAAGACGTCTTTATTCAGCAATTCACCAGGGAGTCAGAGACAACCCACTCCCCCCCGGGGGGGCCGTCCTCTCCATAGTTTCCTACTCTTTTTTTTTTTTTTTTTGTGAGACAGGGTCTCGTTTTGTAGTTCAGGCTGGCCCTGAGCTCACTATGTAGCCCAGGCAAACCTCGAACTCAGCAATCCTCCTGTCTCTGCCTCCTGAGTGCTGGAATGACAGGCATGAGCCACCACGCCCGGCACTGGGGTATGCAGTATTGATTGTTGGTGGGTGTGAGTCACCATGCCCAGCATTCTATGTGGTTACTGGGATCGAACTCAGGACCTTGTGCTTGCGAGGCAGGCGCTGGAACCACTGAGCTAACCCTCTGGCCCAAAGTGCCCTTGTTTTTTGAAAAAAGTCTCCCTGTACAGTTCAGGTTAACCTTGAGCTCATGGAAATCCTCCTGTCTCAGCCTCAGTGAGTGTTAGGATTATAGGTTTATGCCACCACCCCTGGATTCTCTGTGCTTGGAGATACTTAAAATTCTTTTTAAAATCAGACTTTAAGATTTCAGTGTATTACAGACTTTGAAGTTAATGATACTGTAGGGAATTGCTCTGTTAGATCTGTTCACAAAAGGTTCTAAATTGCTACCGTCACTACAATGTGACTCAGCTCTTCCTAAGACTGTCCATAGAAAACACCTTTGTTGGGCTGGAGATTTAGCTCAGTTGTTCTGGTATTGCGCAAGGTCCCTGGTTTGATCCTGGCAACCACATACAACAATACCAGGCATGGTGACTCATGCCCACAAGCAATCAGTATGACACATCACCATGCCAGGTGTGGTGGCTCACGCCTGTCAGCACTCGGGTAGCAGAGGCCGGAGGATTGCTGGGTTCGAGGCTTGCCTGGGCTACACAGTGAGCTCAGGGCCAGTGTGAACTACAAAGTGAGACCCTGTCTCAAAAAAAAAAAAAAAAAGCACCTTTGTTGGCCATTATTTAGGACACAGGAAGCTGCCTCCTGCAACTTTCCTCTTTTCCCTCATTTCCTTTAGTAAGGAGCTGGATGCTGGTCAGGGAGACATACTGCCTAGGAGGGGGTGAGTGTGGCAGCACAGGCGGGACGTGCCCTGGAGTTACTTGAATTTAGCTTTTGTTTTTTTTTGAACCAGTGTCTCCTCATGTTCCAGGCTGGCCTCAAGCTCACTGTGTAGCCCAGAATGGCCTCGAACCCCTGACCTTCCCACCCCAGCCTCCCAAAAGCTGAGATTGCTGACATGTGCCACCACTGAAACTCTGCCTAAATTCTGAGGTCTTTGTGATGCTCTGTTTTGCCTGCCTGTTGGCAACACGGAACAGTGAGGTCCACTTGGGGAAGGTGGTGCGTGCCCGTGACACCTCTTTACCCATCTCCCCTCTCCGCTGGTTCCCTTCCCACCTCCCAATCTCTACCCTTTAGTTTTTGTCATCTCTTTTATTTACTTTTGTTTTTGTTTTGTTTTTTGATACAGGGTCTCCTTTTGTAGTTCAGACTGGCCTCAAACTCATGGCAATCTTCCTGCTGCTGCCTCCCCAGTGTTGGGATTACAGGTGCGTGACACTGTACCTAGCTACTTTTTTTTAAAGGTTTCTCATGCCAGCTATAGTGGCACATGCCTGTAATCCCAGCATTTGGGATGCTGAGGCAGAAAGATCAGGAGTTCAGGGCCAGTCTGAACTACAGTGAGTCTGTCTCAAAAAATAAACGTTTCTCATATAAGGTAAAATATGCTTAATTTTCCAAATCTGGCTTATTTCCCTGAACAAGTCAGCTTCTATTTTCTTCCTTTTCCTGTTTTGGGGGATGGGGCTAGAGACACGGTCTTGCTGTGTAGTTTGGGTTGGCCTCAAACTGGCATTGATCCTCCTCTGTTGGGCCCTTGAGTGCTGGCATTGGCAGGTGTGACCACACACCCACACTTTCATTCTTATGGATGAATAATACTCCATTGTGCAGACAGGTCTTATGTGGCCACACAGACAGTCCCTGGTGCTCAGTGCTTATAAACTGTATACTGTGGAGATGGCTGTGTTATCTTTTTTTTTTCTTTTTTTTGAGACAGGGTCTCACTTTGTAGTTCAGGCTGACTCTGAGCTCACTATGTAGTCCAGGCAAGCCTCGAACTCAGCAATCCTCCTGTCTCTGCCTTGCGAGTGCTGGGATTACAGGCGTGACCACCACACCTGGCACTGTGGTATGAGGTATTGATTACTGGTGGGCGTGAGTCTCCACACCCAGCATTGTATGTGGTTACCCTGGATCGAACTCAGGACCATGTGCTTGCAAGGCAGGTGCCAGAACCACTGAGCTAACCCTCCGGCCCAAATGCTGTGTATCTTTGTGCATTTGGAAACCCACCCAGACATGGCACGGCTAGGCCCCATGGGACTTCTTGGCTTTCTGAGGAATCTCCGGACTGATCTCCATAGTGGTCACACTCTTTTAAATTCCCATCAGCAACCTAGAAAAGTTCCTCCGCTTCCCACATCCTTGACAGCATAGATCTTTGTGCAGATGGTTATTTACTGACTTACATGTTTATCAGCTGTGCAGACTCAGCACCCAGGTGTGCTGCTGGAATTTATGACCCAGCTACATGTATGTATTTGAGTGTACAGCTCTGTACAGAGCCTCAACGTCTGTACAGTGCACCTTGTTCATATAGTACTGTAAATTTTGCTGACTGTGCTGTATAGGACAGTCCCGTAGTTTTATGTTGTTATACATTACAGGACTGCAGGCAAGAGTCATGCAAACAAAAGCAAAGTCGTCAGGCTGGAGTTTCCAGACTGGAGGATTTCTTTGTTCTGGCTATTGTAATGGAGATTCTATATACAATTCCTCACAGGCAACCAACTCCTGAAGGACCTAACTACTGGAAAAAGACTCAGTTGTTAAAGGAGGAATGTAGGCTTGGTGATAGCCATTCTGGGTGGGATGAGATGGAACCTCAAAACAGTTTTGATTTGATTTCACTAATAGCCAAAGATGTTAAACATTTTGTCATAAACTTATTTGGCCATTTGTAGTTCTTTTGTGATGTGTTTAGTTCATGTGCCCATTTTTAACAGGGTTATTTGGGGTGGGCGTTAATCTTTTTTT
This sequence comes from Thryonomys swinderianus, assembly GCA_004025085.1. NCBI lineage: Eukaryota > Metazoa > Chordata > Mammalia > Rodentia > Thryonomyidae > Thryonomys > Thryonomys swinderianus. Next base: position 42,624 of record PVIC010007057.1, on the reverse strand, counting down.
TAAACTTGTATATTACAATCTGTTAGAAAAGTAACTAGAAAATATTTTCTCCCATTTTGTAGACTATTGTTTCCTTTGCTTTTTTTTTTTTTTTTTTTTTTTGAGATAGGGCCTCGCTTTGTAGTTCAGGTTGGCCCTCAGTTCACTATGTAACCCAGGTAAGCCTCAAACTCATAGCAGTCCTCCTGCCTCTGCCTCCTGAGTGTTGGAATTACAGGTGTGAGCCACCACAATCCACGTTGTGATATGTGGTAACCAGGGATTGAATTTAGGACCTGTGCTTGCCAGGCAGATGCCAGAACCACTGAGCTAAATCCCTGGCCCCCTCCTTTGCTTTTTGATGTAGTCCTGTTTTATTATTATTATTATTATTCTTTGCAGTACTGGGGATCAAACTTGGGTGCTTGTGCTTCCAGAGTAGGTGCATTGAGCTAAATTTCCAGCTTTTTTTCTTTTTCTTTTTGAGACAGGTTCTCACTTTGTAATTTAGGTTGGCCTCAAACTCAAGGCAGTCCGCCTGCCTCAGCCTCCTGTTAGGGTTACAGGTATGTACCACTACACCCAGCAACTAAGTATCACTGGATAGGTGGATAGGTTCCTTGTTTCCTCCTACTTGGGAGACTGAAGTCAGGACCTTGTGCTTGCCTGGCAGCCGTGGCAACACTGAGCTACATCCCTGGCTACATCTGTTTTAATTCAGGATGGCCTCAAGTTCTGCGCTCCTCCTTCCTCAGCCTCCGGAGTGCTCCGATCACAGGCATGCGCCACCACACCTGCCTTACTTGTTGATTCTTTTTTTTTTTTGAGACTGCTGGTGTGTGCCACCGCCGTGGCCCACAGTATGCTTGAAGCTTCTCATCGGGTGGTCTTGCTCTACTCCCCAAGTCCTGACCCTCCTACTATAACCGAGGCCACCCCACTCAGCTCTCACGAAAAGCCTAGGCCGGTGCAGGAACATCTCAGAGCACTGCCCCTCTCCCGGCGCTGCCCTTAGCCACATCGCGGTGCAGCAGGGACAGCAGGATGCTCTTGTCTTCTGCGTGTTTTTCGGGGGGGGGGGTGGCGCTGAAGTTGTCTTCACTCTGAAAGGTCCGGGGTGTGCCGTGGGTGCCGTTTCTTCTACTGCGGTATGAGGAGAATCAGATCAGGGCCTGAGTCTCACCTTCCTCTCCACGCCCGGCAGGGGGAGGCAGCGACCACGGCAGGTCCCTGTAAGGCCAGACCAGCCCCAGTCCCTCCAAGTGGGTTGCTCCAGGTTTGAATCCTAAGCCTTGATCTCGCCAGGCCTTTTCTGACCCCTGAGGGGCCCACGTCAGCCACGCGCTGTCCCGGTCACTCTGCCAGGGTCCACGCAGCCAGCGCCGGCGCTGAGGCCCAGGTGACCCGGCGCCCCAGCCCCACAGCCCGCGGCGCCTCCCACAGCCCCAGCGGGGACCCGGACTCCCATCGGGCAGGGCAGCCGCCGGCGCGTCGCCTCCCCTGCCTGCCCGGCCGCGCCCCCGCGGAGCCCGCGTGACTCGGCTGCAGAGAAAGGCGACGGCAGCACAGGGAGCCTCACCCTGGGCTGGCCCGTGGTGCGCATGCGTGTGCGTGTCCGCGCGGCCCCGCCCGGACGGATTTCCGGCCCAGCGGGACCCGCCCCTCCCGAACCCCGCCCATCGCGAGACCGGGCTTTAAACCGGCGGGGCGCAGGCGTTGGGGGGGTCACAGCACCGGGACCCGCGAGCCGCCGCCAGGATGATGATGTGCGGGGCGCCCAGCACCACGCAGCCGGCCACGGCCGAGACGCAGACGCTCGTGGACCAGGTGGGTGCGTGGCGCGGTCGAGGGAAAGCGGGCGCGGTGGGCGCGCTGCGGGTCGTCCGCCCGACTCAGCGCTGCTTCAGACCAAGTTTGAGACCGCGCTCCAGTGCAAACGGGACCCCGGCCGTGCGCAGAGCCCCGCCTCCCGGCGCGCGGCTTTCCCCGCGGGTCTGTGCCTCGGCGCCGGGGGGCGCGGCCAGCTGCGGGGTCTCGCACCCCCGCACGCGGTGCCGGCCGGCTCGGGCCCTACGCCGCGGTGTCGGGGTTCGGGGTAGGGAGAGAGCTGGCGGGCCCGGTGGGGGCCGTCGGAGAGCGGTCGGCGGTGAGTCAGCCCCACGCGACCAGAGGAGGAACTGGCCGCGGCGGCGGCTGGGAGCTGGTGCTCACCCCTGCGCGGCCCCTGCTCGCCCCTCCCTGCCGCCGCCCGCGGAGAAGCCCCGGCTCGGCGTGGAGGGCGAGACGCCGTCTCCCAGGTGTGCCGGTGGAGACAGGAACTGGGGACTGAACCCCGGACCTTTGCACCGAGCTACATCCTCAGTGCTTCTGCTTTTATACTGAGCCTGTGGGTCTTGCTGTGTCGCTCTGTCGCCCCGGCTGGGCTCAGACTTGCAGTCCTCTTGCCTCGGCCTCTCAGCGTGTTGGGGTTACAGGTGTGCACCACCAGCGCCGGCTCATTGACCCCTGTCGCAGTGCTGTGGGTGCCTTTTCCTTCTCGCGCTTGGGAATGAGGACAGTCAGATCAGGGCCTGAGTCCGGGTGGGAAGGGTGGCGTGTCCTGCGTTTGGACCAGTATTGGGGGGGGGGTCCCTGGGCGCCCAGACCCTCAGCTCCACCCGGCCCCCGAAGGCTAGTAACCTTGACCTGTGGCCTTCGCGAGGCCCAGCTTTTAGAACTTTGGGTTGGAGCTGACCACTCAGTTGGCCCCACTGTTGTGAGGAGTGACTGTGTCCCCATAGCCTGGAGGTCACCAGGGACCTGCTTCTCCCACCCACCCAGGTGAGAGCCCAGCTCGAAGAGAAGGAAAACCAGACATACCCTGTTTTCAAGGCCGTCTCCTTCAAGAGCCAGGTGGTGGCAGGGACCAACTACTTCATCAAGGTGCGTGGCCCCAGGGTGGGCTTCTGCAGTCCCGGGGCTGCCCTCCTTTGGGGTGGGTCACGGCCCCAGGATGTCTGCCTGTGTGGGTGAGTGTACACCGGCCCCTCCAGAGGAGGATGGCCGGCTTCAGGTCCCCGTCCTGGGGAGGAGGTGGGCGTGGACCTCACCCCATGCTGGGCGCGGGTCGCCCTCTCCTCACCACCCCTTTCCAGGTGGACATTGGGGACCAGAACTTCATACACCTGCGGGTGTTCCAGAGCCTGCCGCATGAGCAGAAGCCCCCAGAGCTGGCCGCCTATCAGACCAACAAGTCCCAGCATGACGAACTGGCCTATTTCTAGCCCTGGTCCCCAGCCTTGTGTCCACCACCCGTAAGGCTGTGTTCGGAACCACATGATCATCCTCTTGTGCCACGGAGCCACACGGGGCCACTTTTCTTCAGTGTGGTCCCGGAATGTCTGTGTTTTATTCTCCCGGTTAATGAAAGATCTTAACTGTTTCCCAGAGGCCTCTATATGACTGACCTTTAAATACATATTTTTAAAGTCTTTACTAAAGGCTCCTTGTCTTGGATTTTTTTCATCCAAAACCAGAAGTGCCAGGGAAAGTGTGGCTCATGTTGACAAGGCTCTGCACCCACTGGGGGTGACATTGCCACTAGGCCTGGGCGTCTGCCCGTTGTGCCCTTGGCCATGGGCCAGGACTCCCACAGGCCGCCCGGCCACGGTCTCGAATCCAGTAAAGGTTCCGGTGAGTCGGCTCCTGCTGGGGTGCTCGTGGACCTGGACCCTCGCCCTCGCTGTGTTCAGTTGGGAGACACGGTGACGTGGGGATGCTTGTGCTTCCAGCAGGCTGCATCCTGGGGTGGGCGCAGCCGCCCTAGTCCTGCTGTCTGGGTCTGGACAGAGGCATCTGAGCGGAAGGGTTGGCCACCTCGTCCCACAAGAGTGTAAATGGGGGAGACCCCAGGGTGAGCCCTGTGGGCGCACAGCGCAGGGAAGCAGGGTGAGGCTGGAGTGATGGGCCAGGTGTCACCTGTCACTGACATGAGCACAGTGGGGGCTGGGTGGCCCACGGTGTGGTACTCACAGCACATATGAGGCCCTAGGTTTGATCCCCAGCCCTGACAGATATGGCAGTTTTTTTTACTGAACTGGAGATTTGTTTGGTTTCGCACTGGGCAAGTCCAGAGCAGGCAGGGCAGGCGCCATGTGAGGTCAGGAGGGGGGCCACAGCCTCTCCCTAGCAGGGGCAGAGCATGAGTCTGCTGGGCCAGAGGGGTCATGTTGCAGGGGGCACCTGAAATCATTTTGGAACAGTGGGGGAGGGGCACTGAGGGAAAAGGGGAACAGCATGTTTTGGATGGGGTGGAAGCTTCCGCCAGCTCCATTCTGGTTTAGGTACAAAGGGACCACGGGCCCAGACCATTGTTTGGAAGCTGTGGTCTGTTCGGAGCCTCCCAGCTGCTTTGCAAATCCTCAGGAGCACTGTGGACATCTGCCTGTCCCCCACTCAGGACAGAAGTCTCTTGGGAGGGTGTGGCGGCCCACACCTGTAATCCTGAAATTCTGGGAGGATGAGGCTGGAGGATCACGAGTTCTAGCACTTCTTAGGCAATCAGTGACTTAGTGAGACCCTGTCTCTAAGATAGAACTAGAGATGTAGCTCAGTGTGAAGACTGGGGGTTCAATCACCATATTGGAAAGTGGGGAGGGAAGGGGGAAAAAGAAAACGTGCTATGTCATGGTTTTTTGTTGGTTTTCTTAGATAAGCTCTCGCTCTTTATGTTGGCTTTGAACTCATGTGTAACCCAGGCTGGCTTCAAACTCTCAGCAAACCTCCTGCCTCAGCCTCCCATATGCTGAGATCCATGTCACTGTTCTGGGTGACCTCAGGATGCAGAGGAACGAGGAAGTTGGGTCTGGCCCTTCAGCAGTCTGTCCATTTGCCGAGTCACACCTGGGGCAGCAGATCTGCAGGCCAAGGCGGGAGGCCATGCGAGCCCCTCAATGTAGGGGGATCAGCTTGGTTTCCGGAGGTGGCCGCAGGGTGATTGGGGCCCCGTGGCATCCACACTGTCCCCTGAGCTAGAGGGCAGCAAGGGAAGCAGAGGGGTCCTGAGGAGGGCGGACAGAGGAAGTCAAGGTGAAGGGAGGGGTGGGAAGCCCCCGACCCAAGTGGTGATCGTGAGGTTACCAGGGAGCCCCACTCAGTCCGCTTAGCACCCAGCGCCCCCAGAGTTCACCCAGAACACTGCAGGTTCGTGCATGGCCTAGGGAAAGGCCAGGAACTTCAGAAAGTAGATGCCAGAGAACTCAGAGTGCTTCAGCTCCCCCCAGACACCCTGCGCCCCTCTGTGACGTGGGTAGCTCCCCACGGGGTGGGCCCGCTTTTCCCAAGCCTTCCACCAAGCCCAGCAGGAACATCCTCCACCGGGGAGCAGCCAGGTGAGAGGGGGTCTGCGTGCCCTCCACCAGAGCCAGGTCACCAGTGCCTCTGCTCAGGAGCCACATGGCGCACTGGCCTCTCCGAGTCCCACAGGCTGCCAGGGCCAGCGTGGGCTCCACGCCCAGCTCCGCACTCCTCCACCCCCGCTGCCCCTGGACAGGCAGAGGGCAGGATGCTGGCTCCCCAGGTCCCCCGTCCCAGAAGGCCACACGAGCCGAGACGCTCCGCTGGGCCGTGGCTCCAGCCAAGAGTGCCGGGGTCCCAGCTGCTGGGGCTGCTCTTCCCTGCTGTGTGTCCCCAGCAGCATCAGGCTCCGCAGAGGGCTGGCAGTGTGGCCGGAAGCCCTGATCACTCCCGGCCCTCTCCTGGGTGGCCACCCCTCAATGCCCTGTGCCCGGTGGGCTCCACAGCAACTGCCTTCCAGCCGTCTGGCTTCCCGCAAGCTGACGGCACCGCAGTGGCGTCACCCGGGCTGGGCGGGGTGGGGTCGCTGGGCCATGTCTGAAGCCAGGCAGTCCTCAGGCCGAAGCGTCTGGCAGGGACGGGCTGGAAGGGGCCCTTGCTCCCCTCACTCCGGAGGCCCCAGGGGGCTCCCGCAGGAGCCTCGAAAAGTACGAACAGAGCGCAGGACCCTAGGGTCTTGGCTGGCGTGCCCTCCACGAGAGCCAGGTCACCAGTGCCTCTGCTCAGGAGCGAGGCAGGGACACTATCTCCCGCGAGGGCCGGGGAGTGTCCGCTGCGGCTTGGCCGGCTGCAGGCCGCTCTCAGCGCGGGCGGGTGATGCCGGGCACAGGCGCGGAGGTCACGGCGAAGGTCACTGCGCAGCTGCATGAAAATATTTATTTGTGGCTCATCACATAAGTCAACAGGACCAGCACGACACAGAGGCCTACGCAGCAGCGGGGAGGTCACGTGTGCAGACATGGGTTATGGGTGCGGGTGGGCAGGCTGGGCACAGCAGGGCCCGTGCTTCCTGGGCTCTGCCCGCAGGCAGAGGGCCCCCTGAAGGCTGGGGCTTGTTGCCCTGTGTGTCCTGCTGTGCCGCACAGACAGACGCCAGCGAGAGCTCGACACCAGGGGCTGCGCCGTAGCCCAGAGTACCTGCAGGGTCACCGAGTGGAGCCACCTGGGCCCAGCAGTGCCCGGGACCCGGGGCCTCAGAGCCAAGGGCCCAGCTCCCCAGGTGCAGGCTGGAGATCCAAGTGGCAGAGCTCCCACCGGCCGGGGCGTCCAGTTACAAGACCAGCAGTGGCTGCAGCGAGCTGGGGAGGGACGAGGACAGGCCTGGGCTGGGGCCTGCTTGGGTCCGCGGCGGGATCTTCCCAAACTTTGTCTCTTCAGCTAACTAAAAACCAAAAACCTCTCCAGCCTCTCGCTCAGGAAGTTTCAGTGTTCACCGTCAGGCCACAGGGACTCCGGGAGCGGAGGGCCGCAGGGCTGCACGGCGAGGGCGGCTGTGGGGTGTGGCGTGGCTTCACCAGGCTTTGTGCACAGGCGGCGGAAGGCGCCTGCACTGCACAAGAGTCAGGCGCGCCTGGGCAGCAGCGGCCCCACCCCCAAGCCTGGCAGGGCTCCCGCCGTCATGCCAGTGAGGACACACGTGCTGGCCTGCTGGCACAGAAAAACTCGCTGAAAACCTAGTTGCCTGTATGCACACGGTGATGGGCACCCGCCTGTCACCCCAGCACTCGGGTAACTGCAAGTTCAAGGCCGGCCTGGGGAGCTGGCGAGAGGCCCAGAGGGCCTCTAATGGCGGCCGGGAGGCAGCTCAGTGCTCCGGGCTTCTCCTTGGTACTGCAAAAGGTAACACAAAAACCATTCCAAAAATCCCCTAGAGGGGAGCTGAGGGTCAGCTGCTGGGTGGGCCAGGGACGCTGCTCTGCCCACTTGTCCACCTCTGGGCTGGAAGTGGCCTTGGTGGTAGAGGCAAGAAGTGCCCAGGAGTGGTGGAGACCCCAGTTATTAAAATGGGCACAGGAGTCTCCCAACCTGTGTGCCAAGGCTCCTCAGCCAGGAGCTCCCGGGACCTGCCCGCCGAGGCCCAGGCCTTGGCACCCTGGGCTCAGCACTCGTCCCCATGCTCTCCTGACAGCCCGGGGCCTTCTGCAGAGCTGTGTGCAGAATGGGAGGGGAGCCCCTTCCTCCTGGCAGCGGGCAGTGCCAAGCACTGATGACTCCTGGGGGCAGATGAGTCCCTAGAAGCCACTACCACTGCTTTGTGCCCTCTGCCACTCCAGTTCCAACCTCTTTCTTTGGTCCCAAGAGCAAGAACAGAACGGAGCCCCTGCAGGGAAGCTGGTCCTGGGACAGCTCAGAGCAGCTCATGTCTCGGGCAGGTGACCATGGAAGGGCAGGGAACAAGGGGACAGTTCAGGGGCAGAACACAGTCACCTCCAGGCGCTGTGCTCTGTCGTGGAAGAGGACACGAGGCTGAGACGGGGAGGTGCGTCAGATCAGGAGATTCCCGGAGCCGGCGACCAGGAAGCCTGTCTTCCTCAGTGACCAGAAGACATGTGACTGGCACCACAGGGACTCACAGCTTTACTGGGCAGGCCGCCTCCTTCATGCCACCACATGGCAAAGCTAAGTCTGCTTGGTCCACTGAAAAACTAAGTGCTTTAAAAATTGGAACCAACCACTTTAAGAACAGGACATGAAAACGGGCAGTTTACAATCGCTGACAGAGACAGCAAAAGCATCGAGCGAGGCACACGTTTACCTTGGCAGGAGACAACTGATTTAAAATTGATTAAAAAGACCCTATTCATTAGTTCCTTCCTACGGTCTGGATTAAGGAAGTGCTAAACTCCCGTGTCCTAAGAAGAAGCAGGGAACAGGGGCTGACAGAGGCTTCGTCTCAGAATGAATCATCGCATCATCACCTATCACCAAATTTTCACTGCAGACAGTGAACCACGCACGGTGATCCTGGTCAGGGCTCAGGCTTGTCCGAGACGACCAGCACCTGCCCCTGCCTCGCCTCTCCCACAGGCTGCGCCCCAGTCCCCAGCATTGCTTCTGCCCAGGGCCCCACTTCTCAAGACCTGAGCCAGCCTTCTGAGGCCCCCACTTCCTCCTGCTCAGGCCGGGGAACGAGCCATGGCCTCCCAGGGCTCAGGCTACACGGCTGAGGAATTGGCAGTTTCTGGCCGCGCCTGAGCTCGTGGTTCTACAGGAAGCTCGTCCCTTTGCACAGGGGAAACAGACGCGCGCCTGAGGAGCCACACCTCTGGGCCCAGCTCGCGGGACGGGGCCTCAGTCAGGGCTCGTCCCCATGCCCACGCCGCGCCCCAGGGGTGGGGCGACATTCGTCCAAGAGACACACGGCTCCGCTGGAGAGAGGGAAGGCGCGGGGGGCGGGACACGACAGCACGAACCGGAGGGCTGCAGGGTCGCGCGCCTCCTCCCTGCCGGGGCGGCCGCCGCCACCTCCTGCTGCTCCACAGGCCTCGGGCTCGGGGAGCCGGCCGCGGGGGCCTGGACACGCCTGCCGGGGAGCACGACACCGGCCTCGAGGTGTGTGCGGGACTCACAGTCTGCCTGTGGGCACTGGGGACCCTGGGACACGAGCCGGGACCAGGCCCCCGCTCCCTCACACGCGTCCAGGAGAGCCCCCTTCTCATCCCACACAGCTGTGCCAGGAGACCCCAACCGCTGGCGCGCGGCCCTGTAGGCCTCCTGGCTGGCTCTGTGGGCAGCAGGGAGCCGGGCAAGGTCCCAATGAGCCCTCAGGAGGCAGGTGCCACCCTGTCCTCTGTCCCTGCCAGGCTACTCAGAGCCTGCTCAGAGCCGTCACCAGCACTGGCAGTCAAGTGGTGCCTCTACGCCGATGCCCAGGCTGCCCAGGACCCGAGGAGACTTCACCCAGCTTCCCACGGCCCTCTGTGCACTGCAGGTACCTAGGAGTGGCCCCGGTCACGGAAGCCGTGTCCCCTGTGAGGTCTGTGGACTGGAATGTGCGGGGCTGGCAAGGTCCCCACCGCGGTGCCCTCACCTGGGTGCATTTGGGCTCCCGGAGTCCCGCAGCTGAGGAGCAGGGGACGCCCCAGAGACCCAACGGGCAGCAGACGGTGAACAGTCTAACAGGAACAGACAGGTGGAAACCAGGGTGACAGCACACAGACTGGCCTGATTCTTCCGATGCCGACGGCTGCACCCCACTCGTGCCAGAGGCCGCCAGGCTGCTGTGTGCTGTAGGTTCTGTGCGGCTGTGGCAGCTGTGCCTGACACCAGGGTTTGCAGGGCAGCGGGCCAGCCACTGCTACCCACAGGCCTCCACACGTGGGACGCCAAGCCTGGGCCTGGGAGGGGCGTGTCCACATCACCGCCTTCCAGGCTGCTCTGTGGTTCTGTGGCAGGATGGCTGGCACACTCACAGGTGAACAGGCAACGCTGGCACTCACGGGGGCAGATGCTGAGTTTCGGTCATGGCTCTAAGGCAGACGTTACGGGTTTCACAGGGGCAAGGCGGGATGCCAGCGGGCTGCACCTCGGGGGTGTGCAGCCTCACAGCACGGTGGCCTGGACCACGATCTCTGGGTCCTCGATGTCCTTCTTGCTCTGGACCATCCTCAGCTCCAGCTGGGCCGGGCTGGGCTTCCGTCCCTCCCCGGCCTGGGCTGCAGAGCAAGGGTGGGGCCAGCGGGTAGGGGGTCATGCCTGGTCCAGCCGAGCAGCACGGCTGCCTCCTCCCTCCCGCCAGTCCCCGGGCTGAGCGTGGCACGGGTACCTTTGGCACACCGGATGGTCCTTTGCAAAACATGGTGCAAGGCTGACACGGTCTTCTCGCAGGCCACCTGTAGGGACAAGAGATGCCACGCTGGCACTGTACTCCCTTCTTACCTGCTGCCCTGCGTCGCCAGGGAGTGGCCCTGCCAGGCGGGGCCAGGCCCCAGAGGCCACCTGCAGCACAGCCCAGGGGAAGTGGCTAGGGAAGCTGCAGCGTGGGCAGCCGGGCTCGCTGGGTGCACTGATCCCGAGGACCCGGCCGCTGCACCCTCACTCTCCCACCTGCCCAGAGGCGATGGGGCTGCCCGGGCGGGACAGAGCCCCACGCCAGGAGCCGAGCACCTTCCCTCCACATGCACCTCGAATTTCCCTTTTTGTTTTGTTGAGACAGAGTCTCCCTGTATAGCCCGGCCTCAAACTTCCTGTGATTCTCCTGCCTCAGCCTCTCGAATGCTGGGGTTACAGGCCTGTGCCACCATGCCTGGCAATCTCCAGGGTTTTGTTATGGTGATGGGAAACGACTCACAGGTAGCAGTGCATGCCACATGCTAAGTCTCCCACTCCCTGTGCTGTGGAGATGCCAGGGAGTAAGAGGCCACGTGCCCGGCCTCTAGCACACTGCCTGGCGTGCGGCAGGTATGACCAGCGTTTCTGGAACCCATCAGTTCTGAAGACTGTACAGGGGAAACTGCTTAAGCCCCACAAGAGTCAAGGTCATTCCGTGTTGGCACCTCAAGGTCAAAGGTTTGGGAGACACAACCCTGGGCTGGCTGAGCAGGGACTTTGCCTCCTTCGGATGCTGCCAGCTGTCCCCGCGGGGCTGGTCAGCACTGGCTTCAGGGCACCTGCAGAGACGTGCAGCGGGGGCCCCGGTCTGGCTCAGGGCCCGCCTAGGGCTGTTCCCAGCCAGGCCACCCTCCCCCTCTTCAGCTCACAGCCACAGTGCTGGCTGGCCTGTGGGGACAAGGCGCCCAAGCCCGGGGACGTGGCCCTGGAGGGGCCACCTGTAGACTGAGACTCCCAACCCCTCCCTCCCTGAAAGTCCCCAGCAGTAGGGACGGAGGAGTCAGACTTTCCTCCTGCTCTCCCCGCTGAGGGACAGCAGCCCCCACAGATGTCAAGGGCTATGCCCAGGTCCAGAGTGCAGGGTGGCTTTCCAGGCCTGCTTCTGGGAGTTACGCACTCGGCTGTAGCAGGCTGGAGTCCAGGGCCGTGCGCGCTGGGCAGGGACCCCGCCCTGCTGGGCTCTGCTCACAGCCGACAGCCTGATGGTGTCCCAACAGTGGGGCAGCCGCGGCAGCTTGCCCTTCAACCGGGGTCCCCAGTGAACCACGTGCCCGAGACGCAGCCTGAGACACCCAGAGTCGTCCCATTGGCCTGCTCTGCCTGGCTCTTCATGAGGGCAGAGCTGGGAGGCGAGTGCACCAAGCGCAGACATCTGTGCCAGGCCTCACTGCCTGGCACCACCCCAGAGCAGGGGCACCACGAATTGTGCTGTACTCTGCAGGTGGCCAGGCCAATGGCGCAGCTGCCAGGCCTGAAGGTTGAGCCTCCTGCAGCCCACTCAAGGGCCCACCACTGCCGGGCAGCACCCCACGTCAAACACCCCACCCGGCAGGTGGGAGGCAGGGCAGGCCATGGAGGGGCGGGTCTTGTACCCATCTCCCTCTTACTCCTCACCAGCTCCCCACAGGCAGGGTGGGGACAGCAAGGAGGGGGGCGGTGGGGGGGCTGACCTTGAGATTGTTGGGGTGCTTGTGTGTCCATGCAAGCAGCATGGCGGCGAAGAGGTCCCCAGTGCCCACAAAGACAGCGTCCACCTTTTGCATTTCCATCCGGATGCGCTGGGTCACCGTGGAGCCGTCGGGCCTCCCTGAGGGGCGAGGTGGGCTGAGCAGCGGCTCCTGGGGGCCCTGGCCCTGCCCCCCACAGTGAGGCTCCCAGGGCAGGGCCTCCACGGAGCGCCCGGGCTCAGAGCCACCCTGTCCCGTGGGAGACACTGAGGACTGGAACCTCGGGCATCGGGGTGGCCCTGGGGACACAGGGCGGCTTGCCAAGGACTGCAGTGCACATGCTGTGTCCTGCCTGCTGCATGTACACACGTGTGCTTGCACATGTATGCTGGGGCCAACTGAGAACACCACGCTGCCATGCTCAGTTCAGAAGGTGAGCAGGGTATCTGCACAATGGCCACTGCAGCACAGCATGGACGTCCAGGGCTCGGCCTCCCTGGTGCCCACACACAGAAGCCATCCTGCACCCACCTCAGCCGCAGAGCCCACAGGAGCTCTGGGACCTAACCATGTGCTGTGTAAGATGTAATCTTCCTCCCCTGAGCAAAACTGATTTTTTCAGTAAAGAGATTAAACCCAGGGCCTTTGCGCTAAGCTACATCCCAGGCCTTTTCCTTTTTGGAGACAGGGTCTCCCTAGACTGTTCCGCTGTTCAAGGCCGAACTTGTGATCCTCCTGCCTCAGCCCCCAGAGTGCTGGGTGACAGACACTGAAGGCGGGCTGCATGCGGCGGGTGGGGCACTCACGAGTCCTCTGGCTGCCCAGAGCTATCAGGTAGTCGCTGCCCTGTGGGGAGGGCAGGTCGGAGCTGGTGATGACCACAGTGTCGGGGCCCATGGAGTGCAGCACGTCCATCACCTGCAGGTGGTGGGCACACAGAGCAGGGTCGGTGACGAGTTTGGGGGCCTGGGTGGCTGCCACCCTCACTGCACTCGGGCCAGGGCCAAGAACCGGAAGGGGCCTGGGTCAGAAGAGCTGGGCCTCCCACCGGCACAGGGCAAGAAGCCAGGTGTGGTCAAGATCACGGCAACTCCAGCTGGTCCCCTCTAGACTGGCATTTTTTTTTTTCTTGAGACACGATCTCACTCTAGTTCAGGCTGGTCCTGAGCTTACTATGAGCCCAGGCAAGCCTCGAACTCAGCAATTCTCCTGCCTCTGCCTTCTGAGTGCTGTGATGACAGGCTTGAGCCACCAAGCCAGGCACTTCTGTTATTGTTACTGATTACCGGTGGGCGTGAGCCTAGTATTGTTGTGTGTGGTTACCCAGGATTGAACCAGGGACCTTCCGCTTGCTAGGCAGCACCAGAACCATTGAGCTGAGTCTCGGCCCAAGCTGGCTTGTGTTTTAGTAGCAGGACTGAACCCCGGGTCCTTGCACTGAATGACACCCCAGCCCTTTTTCTATTTTCTATTTTGAGACAGGTCTCGCTGAGTTGCACAAGCTGAGCTCCAACTTGCAACCCTCCTGCCACGGCTTCCCAGAGTGCTGGGATGTCAGGAGTCCCCGGTGCTTGGGCCCAGGCTTCGCGAGGGCTCCTTACCACAGCTGCCTCTGGCAGTGCTTGTGGGGCCACGCTGAGTCCTGTGCCATCGGGTGGGGCACGGGTGGGCATCAACACTGCCACACACAATACGCACAAGTACCACGTGCACACGGCACCCGCTGCACACACCGAACACTGCACACAGCGCCGCACAGGTGCAGGTGCACCCTGGCCACGCAGAGCCAGAGCCTGCCCGGCCTGCAGCGTGTCTTCCGGGGTGGTCACCCAGGCAAAGGGCAGCCCGCGAGGGACAGGACCCGTGGGCCACGGCACCAGCAGCACCCTCTGCACTCTGGGCCGGTCCTCACCACCAGCGCCTCCTCCTGGCTGTGGATCTTCCTGCCGCTCAGCAACCTGGAAGACGGTGGGTGGGTGCCGTGAGCCCCGGGGCGCCTGCGGCTTACAGGTAGGGTCCGAGCGGAGCAGCTTTCATCCCTCCAGGCCCGGCAGGTCCAGACTGGGAGCCACGCAGGGTGCCGGCGTGGAGGGACTTCGAGGCGCGCAGGCGGCCGCGCACCCCAGGGACCGAAGGCTCAGGACCTTCCCGGGTGACTTCTATCGCCCACGCGGCTGGGCCCCGGCCGGGAACCCCAGGCGCTAGGAAGGGGCCCAGAGGACCAGCTACGGCCCGAGAGCACAGGGCGGCCTCACCCCGGCAGCAGGGCCGGAGCCCAGTGAGTGGGGCCCCGGAAAGGCGGGAGAGACAGACCGGGCGCCCTGCCTGCCCGCGCTCCCGAAGCGGCGTGTCTCTGAGGAAGGCGTGGCAGGACAGCAGAGCCACAGAGGGCACTGGGTGCGCCACGCTGCCCGGGCGGGGCTCGGCACTTACTCGGCCTCGAACTGGTTGGGGGTGATGATGTCCGCCACCGGCACCACCTCATCTCGGTACACAGGGAGTAGGTCCTCTGGCACGTACTGTGGCAAGGGCACAGGGCAGTCATTGCCCCGAAGGAGAGGGCAGCGGCCCCAGCTCAGCACAGGGCCCGGGACTGCGGCTCTGGTGGGGGCGGGGATGGCTGGGTGGGGGCGGGGCGCGGCCCCCCAGCTCCGGGGCTGGCAGGCGTCTCCTTGCCGACCCTCACTGTGCTTTGGGCAGCACCTGTGCTCGCGTTCCCGCAACACTGCCACTGCTTTTTGTGGCCACCAGAGCTCTTCTCAAAGGGCCCCATGTCCCAGCCCAAAGTAGGCTGGAAAGGTGCTCGCTCCGGCCACCCCTGCCCTCCCGCCCTTCACTGCGCAGTCCCCGGGGCGGACGCAGGCTTCCTGCCGACCTGGACCTCACACCGGTGTCAACACGAGGAAAACGCCATCTGATTCCACCCGGGGGCTGGTCCCCCTGCACAGGACAGGGCCTCCCAGGCCAGCCGAGACCGGAGGGGGCAGCGAGGCTTCGTCACTGACTGTGGGCACTGGCCAGGCGTGCCGGTGTAGACCAGGCACCCCTCATTCACAAATTCAGTGAGCAACAAGCAGACCACACTATGCCAGCATAGGTTCCCGCTGGCAGATGGAACCCATGGGCCACCGGGCACATCAGGGTGTGGGGCCGCTGCCTGCTGCCTGTCTCTTTACAGTTCTGGAGCTCACACAGATTCTGTACTTTTTTTCTTTAAGACAGGGTCTCATTTTGTAGTTCAGGCTGGCCCTGAGCTCACTATGTAGTCCAGGCAAGCCTGGAACTCAGCAATCCTCCTGCCTCTGCCTCCTGGGTGCTGGGATGACAGGCTTGAGCCACCAAGCCCGGTATTGTTACATGTGGTTACTGGGGATCGAACCAGGGACTGTGCACTTGTGAGACAGGTGCTGGAACCACTGAGCTAAATCTCTGGCCCCGATTTTGCACTTTTTAAAGACTGGAGAGAAGCCAGAGAAAACCTTTCATGACACCAGACAGCTGCAGGAAATTCAGGTTCGGGGCCGCTGCGCATCTCAGGAGACAGCCATGCGCGTTCTGGCTGCCGAGCCACGTAACTGCTGCCAGAAGACAGCCGGCCCAGGTCCCGCTGGCTGCCCCACCGTGGCCCTCCCGCCGGCGTCTCCCGCTGCGTGCCAGCCCGCCATGCCCACGTGCTCACCATGCGGCCTTTGCCGTCCCACTTGTCGCCCATCACAGGGTCGCACACTGTGGAGACACACGCACCATCAGCTCTGCTGCGGCTCTGCCCGCCCCGAGGGCATGAGGCGGCCCTGGCACACCCGAGCCCCGTGGCCCGGGCTGCCCGGCCGTGAGGCAAAGCTGCTCGGAGCCAACACCCTCCTGGCTATCACCCCCCTGGTGCCCCAGGCCCACATGGCACAGCCCAGCACCCACCGTACACCAGCCGCGAGTTCTGCTGCTTCAGCTCCCGCACGATGTCCACCACCATGGACAGGAAGGACGTGTCCCTCGTGTAGCCTTTGGGGGGAAGCAGCGATGCTCTGAGGTGGTGCGTAGCGGCGGCAGCACCCCCAGGCGCCTCGCGCGGGCAGCAGGAAGGTCTGGGCCAGGCCTGGGCAGCCGAGGTCCCAGGTGGAGGTCAGGGAAGGGGGCCGCACGCCTCCCAGCACAAGCAGGAGCTTTGTTTTTCGGCAGCGGGGGGATGACAGGGTCTCACTGAGTCATAAAGTGCCCTGGCTGGGCTTGCACCTGTGGCTCTCCTGCCTCAGCCTCCCAGAGTGCCGGATGACAGGTGTGCAGCACCTCTGGTGCCGTGAAGTTTTAAACAAAGGGACTCATGGGTAATCGGTGGATGACCAGTGTTTTCCATTTTCAGTAGTGAACACGTCACCTTTTCCAGTCTCACAGGTAGCTCTAGCTCGGCACCTGACACGTGCGCCTGCGCTGCGGTGCCAGCCCTCCGGCCCTCCCCCTCCCCGCCCCTCCCCCCGCCCTGTGTGGCGGCCAGGCCGGCTCACCGGTGAGCACGTAGTCATACTGGTTCACGCTGTTGAGCTTCAGACCCTCGTACAGCTTCTGCAGCTCGCTGGAGTCCAGCACCTGGCCGCTCCAGTGCGCGTAGCCTGCGGGAGCGACCACGCTGGAGGCCACGGCGAGGCCTGGCCCTTGCTGCAGTGGTGCGCAGTGGTGCCCTCCTGTGGCCTCAGTCAGCCCTTCGGGGACCACGCTAGGGACCTCCAGCTCTTCCGCGACAAACAGGCAGCGCAACCAAGTCTTCCCTACGTGCTGCCCAGGACACCCCCAGATGGGCCAAGGCCCCGCAGCCTGCGGGCTAGGACGCGGCCAAGGCAGGTGCTGACCCCGGGGCCCATGCCACCCTCCTGTCCCCCAGCCCCATCCCTCTCCTGCCTCAACGCGGAAGTGCCACCCCAAGCCCTGCACCCCCTGGGCCAAGGGCTGGGCGGAGCCTGGCAGAGAGGCCCGGCCCCGTGGTGGCAGGAGGAGGCCGGGGTGCAGGGTGTCACGGGGCGGGGGCTGCTCCTCTTCGGACGCTGCCGCTCACACCCAGGCCAGGGCCTCACCTGTGTGGTTGGAGAACTGGACAGAGTTCACGGCGTCAATCTCAAACCCCAGGACCTGTAGGACACACGGCAGGGCGCGGCGTGAGGGTGGCTGGGTCCCCAGGGTGGCTGGTGCGGCCAGCCTGTGTGGAAGTCACCGTGGCGGGGACAGGGGCCCCCGAGCTAGGCCAGGTATCGGCACACAGGTCTGGCGATGGGCTCCGGACCTCTTCCCTTAGGAAACACGGGGGCCGGAGGTGCCGGCCGGCACAGGGACCTCGGGTGCCACCGGGGAGCTCTGTGGGAAGAGCACGGCACACGGGCCAGGGCAGCCCAGCGCAGTGAAGACACTTCCGGTCTGGCCCGGCCACCAGGCCTGCCCTGTCTGCTGGGGACGAGGACCAAGAGGCCCAGCCCCTCCCAGTCTCAGGCACCAGACCACACCCCGCCCTGGCAAGGGGCTGTGCCAGGCCAGCGGGGCCTCCGGAGCCGTGCAGGGTGCCAAGGCCACAGGACTGTGCTCAGGGATGGGAAGTGGTGGCATGTCGGCATGGCAAGAGGGCAGCCTTCCGGAGGAAACAGCAGCCACGCGCCCTGAGTCAGCTCAGAGTCAGCGCGAGCTGAGGAGCTGCTGTTCAGAGACTTCCTGAACAAAAGGCAGAGAGAGCAGCGTCTCCGAGGCCGAAGTCCTGAGCCACTCCCAGTGTGGCCACAGTGACAGGGCTGCGGGGGGCTCGCCGGAGCAGGCCCCTCCCTCCCGTGACTCACCCCAGGGGTGCGGGAGCAGACACGGGACCATCAGGCTTCTCCTGGGCTCAGCGGTCCTGCCAGCCCCACCGGCTTGTCCGCATGGAGCCAGGACAGTGGCCTGACACACGGTCCTCTAGCACCCGCGTCTCCAAAACGGGGTCCCTCCAGAGCCGGCGGGCGCACAGCCCCCAGGGAGGGCCCGTGTGCAGTGCAGGGTGGGGGCGGAGTCCCTGTCCCCGTGGGTGGAGGTACAGGGGAGGGCAGTGGGAAAAGCAGGAGGGGTGCCCTCGGACGGCCCTCAGAGCCCGCCCCTGGCACGGGGCCCGGTGCGCAGCGTGCCCTCACTCGGCCTGCCACAGTTGGGCAGGATCCTGCCCCAAAGCCGCCGTTGGCCGCACCACAGCAGGGTCCCACGCCATCCACATGCTGAGGGCCGACGGCTCCCTCCGGACTCTGTGGGGCTTGGGGCAGCGCCAGGCCCCAAGGTCCAGGCTGTGGCCTGGGACAGTGGGAGCGGCCACCCTCCGAGCCACGTCCTGTCTTGGTTTGGCTGCCCGCATCGTGGCCCCGCCTCAGCGGCCCCCCTCTGGGCAGCCCCACTGGCACGGCGGACCTCGCTCGCTCTCCCGCCACATCTTGCCACTCTGGGATGGCCGCAGCTGCCCGGCCCTCCCCGGAGGGAACCACTTAACGGCAGGCCTCAGAGCTCACACAGGCTGCAGGGGGACCCCGCGCAGGGACCGAGGCTTCGGGACGGCGTCCTGCCCCACGGCCCAGAGGAGCCTGGACTCCGGTTGGCGGGACAAGGGCCAGGAGTGTGGACACTGGTGCCCAGCTGCCAGCTCTTCCAAGAAAATGTGGCAGAGCATAGGGCGTCCCTTTGCCGGAGCCCCGGAACAGGACAAAGGAGCTTTCTGTGCAAAATCCGACCCACGAGGATAAAGGAGGAAGACGGAACTGGGAAGGGCCTCAGAGTGCAGGCTCCTGAAGCCTCAGGGCCCTGAGGCTGGCAGGGCGGTGGGTGCAGGGCCTCAGGGGGATGCACGGGAGGCGGGGTGCATAGAAGGAGGGAGAGACAGCAAGCCTCAGGCCAGGCCCTAGGGAGACCCCCCGCTGCGTGGCCCTCTACCAGCCAGAACTGTGACCTCTTCCCAGGACACCAGCGAGTGGGGCTGATCCACTCATGGGAGCCCCTGGAGACAGAGGTGACCCACGAGTTGAGACGTGGACAGAGACCTCGGGGTGAGGCGTGGGCCATGTGACAAGGAGTGTGATGTGCCCAGGCTGCCCACAGAAGGCTCATGGTTCTTCCTATGCCCGAAGTGGGACAAGGGAGGCTCCACCTGGCCAACTGCTCCGTAAGCCGTGGGGCCGTGCCGTGAGGCTCCGCCATGTCCTCCAGCCGGGGGGACCAGCGCTCACCCAGGCACGCCCTCCCACTCCACAGCAGCCTCTAATGCTCATCAGCACGCAGGAAGATGCAGACAGCACTCACTCTGCTGGGCACAGGGCTGCCTGCCCGTGATGCCAGACAGCCAGGGAGAGGGAGGCGGAGAGGGACCGGGCGAGACAGCGATAGAGACAGAGACAGACAGAGGGCAGAGAGAAGAGGAAGGGCGGCCGCCACCAGCCCGCCAGCAGCGCCTCCTGCTGCCAGGCGCCTGGGCGCTCCCGCCCTGCACAGCACCTGGCCGCGTGCCGCGCCCTCACGCGCTCTGCCGCTAAGTCCTCAGGAGGTGAAGCTCGGACCCTGGCCCTGCGTCCGCATCAGCCCTGCACCCCAGACACAGCCTCCTCTCGCCCCGGGGGTCCACACTGCTGGCACCGCCTGTGAGCCCCGGCCCCTGGGAGGCTGAGGCTAGAGGCTGACAGGCGACAGGGGCAGCCGGGGCTCAGGAGACTGCTCCAAATAACGAAAAGGGCCGGAGCAAACAGAGCAACAAGGCCGGACCTCCAGCAGGTAGAGGGCGGGGCCGACCACACCCACCAGCTCCCAGACCAGGGGGACCACGCCCCCAAGCCCGTCTGCACCCCGCTGGGTCCCTGCATTCCCGCCCGCTGGGGACAACCCTCACACGAGGGCACCGCCCTCCCCAGGGCCCACGGAAACCTCTCGCCCGCGGGGCTCACTCCAGACCCTGCTAGGGTTCTCAGGCCTCGGCCCCTTCCCATGGCCGCGAGTGATGCGGGATAAACTTGGGGCTACCCAGGTCCCCCAAACCCCGCACCACTCGAAAGCTGACAAGTCCGATGCACACAGCCATTGATCTGTGACAGCTGGTCTCAGTGGGGACACTGAGGAAGGCCTGCCGACCAGACAGACGAATGGACAGACAGCACAAGCTCAGGCTGGCACAGCTCGGAACCCAGGGGTCCACGGTGACAGAAAGCTGTGAAGAGGGCTGCCCCTCCGTGCAGACCCAAGCAGCCTGTGGAGAGGCCTTGGGACGGGGCACCCTTCCTGCCCGGGATCAGCACCTGGCGCCACTTCCCCTGCCACCCACGCTGCACAGCCCCCTCCCCCCAGCCTGGCACTGCGGGGGCGGCTGCCTGCTGCACTCTGAGGAGGCCCTGCTGCGTCACCACCCAGTCCTGTCACTAACCCTCCTCCATCCGCCCCCAGCGGGCGGGCGAGCGGGGAGGGGCCCTGAGGACCACAGCAGCTCTGAGAGCGCTGTCCAGGGCACAGAGTCACAGTGCTCACCGCCCCAAGGAGTGCCCAGTCCTGGGTCGTCAGAGCAGCCGGAGGGAGGAGGATGGGGTCTGCGGTCCCCAGGTCCCTGCCACCCTCCTTGCGGCCAGCCCACGATTAGGCCCAGCTGTGCTTCATGGACTCCTCTATGCCAGGAACGGTTTTACTCTGGTACCCTGAGCGCATACATTGAGCTGCACCTTCAACCCTTTTAAATTTTGAGACAGGGTCTTGCCAAGTTGCCCAGGCTGAGATACAACCTATAATCCTCCTGGCTCAGCCTCTCAAGTGCCAGGATTCCAGGAGTGGACCACCATGCCCGGCTTACAAGGAAACAGGTTTGTCTCCAGAAGCAATCACCCCTCCCTGGCTCACACCATGAGCCAGATCACCTAACCCCACGTGGGCACACACCTTTGGGTTCTGGCACCCACTACCAGGTCCGTGGGGCCACTCAGGCTGTGTCCAGGGCCAGTACTGCGGATGAGTCTATGGGCCACGCTGTACACAGCCTGCAGGGAAGGGGTCAGGCCTGGCTCCCAGGACCACACCAGGCAGAGTGTTGCTACCACTGCCCCTCCACCCAGAGCTTCCGGCCACTCACAGCTGCCTCAGGTACCTGCGCAGCTGGCAGGGGAGGCTCTCTAGGTGCCAACACCCACCCAGGGACCTCGCCTCATGTGAGAGATCAGCCTCACAGGTGGCCCTGCTCTGCCTACCAGCAGGGGTCCCTTGATTCTGCCACCAATGTGGCCAAGCTCCTGCCGCCTTGGCCCTGACTGCTTTGCCAGTGCCCCTTGTTAGGAAGGAGTTGGCACAGTAAGCCCACGCTGCCAGGCAAGGCTCTCACCACATGAGGTCCTGAACCTACTCTGTCCATTAGGTGTCCGTGGTGGGGTCTACCACACGTCACAAGGGCTCTCCAAGGGGCCGAAAGGGGCCTAGTTTGGGGCTTGGCGGGAGGCTCAGAGGTCGGTGAGAAGAGCCATCCTTTGGGGAAGGCGGAGGTTGGGCTGCGACCCCCAACCTGTCCACACGGCCCTGTTGAGTCCAGTGACAAGCATCCCTGGAAGGAAAGGGGACACGGGGAGACGCCACGGGACGGAGGGAGCGAGGCGTCCATGAGCAGGCCGGGGAGGCCCCAGGGAGCGGCCCGCCCATACTGCTGCTTCCGACGACACTTTCTGTCACAAGCCTTCCGGTCGGCGGCAAAGTGTGATCCCAGTTTCCTGGATGCTCTTTTCATCACTTCAGAGAGCAACAGGGTAGGGTGTTCGGAGGTGTCTGAGGGTTCTGGGGCTCCCTGCGGGACACAGGACTGTCAGGGAGGCTCCCAGACCTGCGGGCTCAGGAGCTCTGACCCCAGCCTGGGACAGCTCCGAGGTCTCCTTTTCCCAAGAGATAATGCACTGGGGAGCCACAGGCCGGCCAGGCCCCATCCCCAGCACTGCAATAAAAAAGGGGCCAACGGCCTGGTGGTATCGTGGGGAGCAGTAGGGCACCCCAACTTCAGCTACCCCTTCCTGCTTCCCTCCACCCCACAGACTCAGGCTAGAGCAGCAGGAAGTCTCCCCTCCAGACAAGGGTCAGGTGGGCATGGGGTAGGGACAGGAAGATCAGGAGCACTGCCAGCCATGGGTCCTGCAGCATGGCGCCACCTCCCACCAGCAAAAGTCACATGAACACATTCTCTCCGGCCACTGAAGCTCTTGGACTCTGGCCCAGAAACAAAAACTCCAGAAACAGGGTCAAGGATCTGTCCTCAGCGGGAGCAGGTGGCTGCCTGGGGGAGCTGGAGAGGCGGCGGGAGGCGCGGGCAGGAAGGCCTGGAGGCTGGGTCTCCACAGTCCAGGCTGTGCTGTCGGTGGGAGCTCGCGCGTGAACCCACCGTGCCCAGCACGAAGGAGGGCTCGGGGGATGTGACACCCCGACAGCGAGGCCTGCGGGGCCAGCTCGAAGTCCAGAGCCAGGTTCCCACTGGAGTTCCAGGACGAGGGAACCCTGCCAAGAGACTGCCACACACGCTGCTGACAGGGGCCGGGTCTCTGCCGCTGCCCTGGGTGACATCTTCCCCTTTCCTCATTTGTTTCCCCGCAGGCAACCACACGACTCTGAGGATCAAAACAGAGCCGGTCTCCTTCTGGCCCCGGACTTTAGGGGGTGCCGCCCATGGGCTCCCTGGGCCCCAACCCAAAGGCATCTCCAGCTCCACCCACACAGCCCCACCTAAGTCACTGTGTCCCTGGCCCAAGGGTGCTGGGAGGGGATCTGCGGGAGCTCACGGGTAATATCTCCGCCCTTGCGGGCTCCCCAGGAGGTTGGAGGAGGGGCTCTGAGGGCAAGGCCCAGGGACTCAGGAGCAGAGCCCTGCTGGGGGTCCTGGGGGGCAGAGGAAGGGGTCTGCAGGTGAAGGGAGGGAGGAGTCAGAGAGTGAGGAGACCGGAGACAGAGCCCCCCCCCGCCAGACGGGCGGGGCGCTCAGGGTACCTTTGCTCCCAGCACGGCCACCTGCCTGAGTGACCCCGGCTCACCCCCTTACCTGCCGTGACCCCCCCGTCCCAGGCAGCACGGGGCGCCCCACCGCCCTAGAGGGGTGCCTGGCTGGCTGCAGCCTGTGCGCGTGAAGCACCGCACACCGACCACAGGGCGCCGGCAGCCACCGCGTCCTTCTGGATTTGAGCCCCTCAGCTCTCTACCCACCGCTCTGCCGCCTCAGGTGACCCCGGATTCCACTTCTTGTCTGCAGGCCCGGGGTGGCAGGTGGCTGGCAGAGCTGGAGCCCGGGACCTGCGCGTCCGCCCTTGCTGTGGCATCAGACAACGTGGGCCGTCCAGGGGCCCTCTGGCCGGGCACCCTCCAGGGGCGCCAGCCGCGCCGGGGAGACTCAGGCGCCGGGCCTGCCAGCTGATGGGGGCCCGCCCTGCCCACGCGTGGCCTGGCTGCGGCCCGGCTGCGGCACGCACAGGAAGTCCGGCAGAGCCGCCGCGCCGTCCCGCCGCCCTCGCGCGTGTCGCTCTGTCGCCAGGGCCCGGCCGGGGGCGTCGCGCAGCCGGGCGCGGGGCGGCCCGCAAGGTCACGGCTCGCGCGGCGATTACGTAACGGAGCCTACCTGCAGCGGGAACGTGGCCGCCCTGTTGCCCACGTAACCGCGGACGACGTGGCTCTGGATGGACAGCACGCGGCAGTCCCCCTCCATGCCGGGCGGCGGGCCTGGCCGAGGCTGCTGCGCTGGGGCTGCGGCGCAGGCGCTCGGGACGCGGCCGCCGCTTCTGACCTCAGCGCGCGCCGCGGCTGGAGGCGGCGGGGGCGGGCCCAGCGCACGCCCCGCCCCTAGAGCGGGGCGACAGCGAACCAGCGCGGCGAGAGGCGGAGACCACGCTCGATGGGCGTGACCTGGAATTCGTTTAGTAGCCGAGTGCTGGCGACGATACCCGAACTCTCCCTTCCCCGGGATCTAGCGCATGCCTCAGTTTCCCAGGGAAGGCCTAGGCGTCGGCGTCCCCTCATCGAGCCACTCGGACTGTCCTCTTCCCGGTCCTCCTCGCCCTGCCGGCCCCCACACCCTACGGCGCCCTGGGAGCCCGATGTCCCCTGGGCCAGGCCGCCCGAAGGGCCCGCAGAACCCTGCCTGCCCTGCGCCGGGATTTGGGCCCTACGGTCAAGGCCTGCAGACCGGGCTTGGGTGGGAGTTAACAGCCAGAGAGGGATGGCCCTCGGGGTCTGTGCGGAGAGAGGCACCCGGACAAGGTCTCAAGGTGGCGAGGCGCATCCGGCCTGGAGCCCCGAAGCCCGCCTGGAGACGGAGGCTGTCCACGCGAGCCACACGTGGGTCACCAGGCCCTCCTTGGTCCCTTCCCTTAACGGGAGTGATGCCTTTGTTTTGTCAAGGGGTAGAAGTTATAGATACACCGGGATGGTGGTGCGCATCTCTAATCCCAGCACTCAGGAGGACCGCAGGGAATTCAGGACCAGCCTGGGCCGGCCTGAACTCCAAGGTGAGACTAGACTGAAGGAGTGCTGCATGAGCCAGCTCTCCCTGCATTCCGGTATCCTTTTTCAAGAGAAAATAACAAAAGGAAGAAGAGCAAGTCAGAGCAGCACTTACTTCCTGGGTCAGGCCTGGGACGCCAGCCTCGCCCGGCAGAGTTTGGAGGCGGGACACAGAGCTCTCGCACAAACCAAGCCACGCTGTTTGCTTTTTGATATCTGCCTCAATCTTACCGTAATTCTGGAATAACTAACGTGCCTAGAGGACTGCAGGTGGAAGCAGAGGCTGGACCAGGCTCCCTGGAGAGAGTAACACCAGTCACTATGACCTTCTCATCCTTCCTCAGAGCGTGGCTCCCTTAATTCTTGCAACACTGTTTTCTTGAATAATACTCTTTGGTTACATAATCACTGTGACCAGGTTAACCCAGCAGGGGCTAAGGGTTTCCCTGTTGGACAAACAGCACAAATTCTTTCCCCTTTAGGGAGTCGGTCAACAGAGGCCTCTGGGCAGTCACTTTGGAGCCCAGCTTGTTTTTCTGCAGGCAGGCACACCCGTCGTGAGCTCACAGTCTGTCCAGCTTTCTCTCCCCCTCTCCAGCTGATTGCTGCCGCAGACTAAAAAACATACAGGACTCAGAGGAAAGGACTCTGTACTCCCCCATAACTCATTCCATAGCTTGGCTAAAGAAGACGGTGAAAGCCAGGTCACGAGAGGCAGAATGGAGGCAGCGTCTCCTGTAACCAGGATGTTCCTGTCTTGATGGATCCCTCTAAAGTAAATAAATTGCAGGATTCTGCTTCTTGTATGCAACAACAACTGGAAGGCAAGGACGAGAGGGGTTATGTGAAACGGGTTATATGGGATGTGGGGGATTGTTTTGGCACTTACCTCACACCAGACCTTAAATGTTCTCTTCTGTAACATTTCTGGGTTTGATCGAAGGGTGAAAACAACTGCTGTGCTGGTGCCAACCAGTACCCGCTGGCCGCTCCCTCCCTCTGTGCTCCCGGGCTAAGCAGCAGGTGTATATAGGAGAAGACACTGGGTGCCTGGCTTTAGCTGGTGCACTTTCGGGAAAGCGACACCCCTGTTTTATTGTATAATCCAGGAAACACAAGAATTTCTCAGTAGGAAATAACAAGGTGACTACAAAGTGTCGGTTAATAGCATTATTTATTTATTTTTGTTGTTTTTGAGACAGGGTCTTGCTGTGTAGTTCAGCCTGCTTTGAACTCACTATGAAGCCCAGGCCGGCTTTGCACTCCTGGTGATCCTCCTGCCTCCTTGGGCTGGGATGACAGCTGTGGGCCCCCCTACTGGGTTTGTTTTCATAAATTATAATGTATAATCTCTCTGAATGTAACCAGGGCGTTTGTGCTAAGAAGGTCATTCTAGAGCGTCCAGAGGAACAGGTTCCTCAGACTTGCTGCCCTCCCTGTGTGTGACCTTCAGGGCTTCAGGACAGAGACGGCAGGGCGTCCCCGGGGGGCCTGGGAGCACCGCCCACGGCCAGCTGCAGGGCCGGGGCAGGGGGAGGGACGCTCACTACTTGCAGCCTTGCGGTTCTTGCTCCCCACGCATCTGTAGATAAACTGAGGCCTGGGAGAGTGGCTCCCTGACCGGGTGAGAAAAGCTTCCAGTCTGCATGGTGACTGGGGTCCCCGGGTGCCCCGCTGTTGAGAGCATGTTATGCGGAGAGAGAGAGAGAGCAATATAAATACATTTCCACATAGACAGAAGACAATAAATAGGCGCTGGCCTGGAGTGTCCCAGCAGCTCCACAGGGCGGCTGTCACAGGGTCGACACCCTAGATGTGCCGGGGCTCCCGAGTCTGAGGTAAAGGGAAACCGGTGCCTGGAGGCCGCCTCCCTGCGGGCACAGGTGGGGGCTCTGTGGCCCCGGGGCTGCCCTGCCAGCACGGTCCCCAGCAGCAGGTCCTCGCCCGGCCAGGCCCTCCGGTGGGGGCTGGACACCACGTGCCACCCGGGGTCCTGGGCGCCCCGAGACCCCTCAGCCCGTGCGCAGCCACAGCACCCTGGAGAGGGGCTCCTTGGCACTGGAGTAGATGAGGTAGGAGCCGGCCGCCGTGCTGAAGGCTTCCCAGTCCCTGCAGCCGAAGGTGGGGAGGCGGTGAGCGGCCACGAAGCCCTCGTAGCCCTGCCACCTGCAGGGGAGCGGGGGTCAGCGGGTGCAGGCGGCCTGGGCGACACCGTCCGCACCTCCCGCCCCGGAGCGGCGGCTCGCTTTGTGGGTCTGAAGAGGCGTACTCTTCCCTATGAAGTTTTCAAATTCAGCCGCTCACCCCTGTGACCTTTTCCCACCAGAGCTTCTCTTGCTGCTCCAGCATCACACAAACTCACCTGAGCTCTTCTCCTAATACTTTTGCTGTCAAATTTTTTATAGTTGGATTTTTAATCCATATTCATTAGTTTTGTATATGGATATGAAGTAGGGGGATAGGTTTGTTTCTTTCCAGATAGATAGCAAATCTTATTAAACCATGCATCCTTTCTCATTGTCTTCAAACATTTATCGCATTAAATGCCCTAAGTTAGTGGCTCTTCTGGATCTTATCTTGTTCTACCTGTCTGCTTTTTACATTTTTATTTCTTTATTTCAGTTCTGGAGGTCAAGCCTAGGCCCAAGTCGGGCAGGTGGTACTCTGTACTCCCAGCCCCTGCCTCTGTATTTATTTTTAGAAAAAAAAAAAAAAAGGAAGAAAGAAAGAAAGAAAGAAAGAAAGAAAGAAAGAAAGAAAGAAAGAAAGAAAGAAAGAAAGAAAGAAAAAAAAGGTCCTGCTTCACTTGTATGTGGACTGGTCCTCTTTCACTGTTACTGTCTCTCCCAGGTTTCTTAGGGCCAGGGATGTAGCTCAGTGGCCCTGCACCTGCCTAGCAAGTGCAAGGTCCTCTGTTTGATTCCTGGTATTGGAAACAAAACAAAGCAAAAAGTTTCTTGACTTTATTCTTCCACATGCCTTTTAAAACTATTTTATCATGTAGAAAATCTCTGTCACTGAATTTTAAGGAAAAATCAATGTTTTTTTTAAAGTAAAATATAGCTGACCAAAACTATTTCAAGAGAGATGGAGACCTGAGCATCTGAGAGCCTGGCAATGTTGTCTAAGAGGTGCTATTAGAAGGTTCTAGCACTTGAAAGGCTGAGGCAGGTGGATTACCTCAAGCTCAAGGCTAACCTAGGTTACATAGTGAGTTTAAGGCCAGCATGAACTACATAGTGAGATCCTGTCCTGAAAAGGAAAACTAAAAAGGTACCAGGCCCAGATGGTTTTATAAGTGAATTTAAACTGATCATGAAAAATAGGTAAGTCTGTTTTTCAAAACATCCTGGCTCACACGTGTGTTGAGAAAACTCTACAGTAAGTATCTAGGGGGCGGAGCTAGGCTTCATGCTACCTGAATGAAGCCACGCACCCAACAAAAACCAGGGACCAGTTCAATTTCCTGTTGTAGACACAAAAATCTCAGAAGCAGTTGGAGCCAGCAGCAGGTTAGACAACCACACAGCATCAGTTCTGAGAACGCAGGGAATCTCTCTGGATAAGCATCGTAACACCCCGTGCTGTGAACCTGCAGACGCAGGAGGGACAGTCCCAGAACATGCACCGTGCTCTCGGGCCCCCGTGGCTGCTGTCCAAGGCGGCTCTGGGGTTTTTAGCTACGTAAGAAAACCAAGTGAGTGATCACAGCTTTAGGGTCCAAGAGGCAGAGCTGCCTGTTCTCTCAGACGCAAGTCCAGCCTTCAGTCCCCAAGACTCTCCTAAAGAAGAACGCTTTGAGTGGACACTTTGGCCCCAAACTGATAAGCAGCGGGACAGAAGTGAGACCTTGTCCCTTAGACCTGCGGTGCAGAACATGGCGAGCGACACAGCAAGGCGCCATGCCATCTGTAGAGGAAACTGAGCCGAGGATGCTGTGTGCGTGGCCAGCATTAGAGGCGAGCCCTGCGGGGACAGGCCCTCACCTGTAAATAATACTGTTCACCGAGAAGGTGTTTCCATCGAAGGAGTTGGCGACCACCAGGAAGTAGTCCTCGCCCACCGAGAAGAACTCCCAGTCCAGGGCGCTGCGGGCAGGGCGAGAGACGGTCAGGGCCGGCCCGGTGCAGCCAGGTCGGGGCTGGGCCACGCGGGCTCTCCATCGCCCTTCACCGCGGAGTGCCCGAAGGGCTGCTCTCAACTCCCTCCAGGGGGCGCCTAAGCCTAGCAAAGGGCGCAGGGCACAGAGGGCTTCAGCTGCATTGCAGGACTGGCCAGGGCCTGCGGCAGCGCCCTCTGGGTCCAGGCCCTGTGCATGGCTTCTCTTCCTGCTCTGTGCTCTGGGGGTTAGTGTTTCCCCTTCACTTCTAAAAAACTGTACGAGATATTAAAAACTAAAAGTAGAAACTGCACACGACCCACTATTTTCCTAGCAGGTAATTCATGGAAGAGCTACAGACATCGTTTTTTGTGTGTGGTTTTCTCGTCAGGATCTCAGAACGTAGTTTAGACTGTTTTGAACTCTCTATGTAGCACAGGCTGACCTTGAACCCACGGTCTCCTCTGGGCTCTGATCTGAGGCTGACTGTAACGTCCCTGCCCCGGGAGCCGAGGACACAGGTCTGGCTGAATGTGTGGCTCAGCTGAGCCAGAGCCCTTTGTGATGGAGGTCGGGTGTGTGTGGGGTCTCTGCTCTAGGGTCCAGCGGTGCCCTGGGCCTTCCGTGGACGTAGTACCAGGCAGCATCCACAGAGCCCCTCCGGCCTCCCCAGCCTTGTCCCCCGAGCATGCGGGTGCCGCCATCCTGGGGCCGTGGGCGGGAGACGCGCTCCTGCGCTGGGCTCGGTCCCAGAGAGGGCCGTGGCCACAGCCTCGGGTCAGCCCGGTGTCTCCCCTTCCGCCCGCGCCCTCCCGTGTCCTCCGGGAGGAGTGCCAGTCTGCACCCCCCGCACGCTCCGGCACCTGCAGGTGGGGATGTCCTGGAACTTGACAAAGGTCTGCGCCGTGAGGTTGAGCTCGTAGATGACCGAATTGATGACGTAGGAGTCGTTCTGCAGCTGCATCTCTATGTCATAGCTGTGGCTGTTGGCGACGGCCAGGAAGACCCTGTCCCGGATGCGGAAGACTTCCCAGTCGGCGGCGCCGAACGTCTAGGAGGGAAGGAGGCCGCTGGGGAGGCCGGCCGTCTGTCCCGCGGGAGCCCCTCCCCCGAGGGCCTCGCCGGGCCCCCAGGTCTGCACGGGCAAGGCGGGTCTTCCGACCGTGTCCGGCCTCGGGCTTCCGGCCCAAGTCACGCTGCCCGTTGAGGGCCTGGAGGCGGAGCGACAGGAGAAAGCAGGCCGAGTGGGGCGGAGAGGGCGGGACAGGCCGGCGGCGCGAGGGCACTCCAGGGCCGCCAGGGTGGGGCTGTCTCACGCGGCTGCAACAGGTGTGGGGAGCAAGGCCTTGGGGGCCCCGGCCCGGCCCTCCAGGGCCCAACACCAGCAGGAGGGGAGACGACTCGCGCGGACACAGGGACTGGAGCTGCGGGTTCTGGCAGGAAACGCATGAGCCTGACCCCTGCAGGGCCAAGGCGCCCTTGGGAGACTCACCTGCCCTGAGGGTCCCCAGCGCGGGCGGGCGCGGGGCACCAGCCTCGGGAGGGCGCAGACTCTGCACGTGCTGTGTGCGGATGAGACGCGGGGACCCACAGCCCGGGTGCTGGGGCCAGAGGGCAGGGTTGGGGGCTCCAGGGACGCGGGGAGGTGCAAGGGGGTGTTCTGAGGGAGGGAAGGGAGCCCCAAGCCCCTGGCTGCGCCCCTCAAAGCGGGGCAGCTGGGCCGGATCCAGGATCTCCACTGCAGCATAGGCGCCCAGGAGCCCCGTCCCAGGGCCACCGCGGGCGCCAAGCAGCACCGAGCCTGGCACGGCACAGCAAGGCCTGGGCCAGGCTCCCCGAGGGATCGGGCTTTCAGATGAACGGTGCTCAGGGCACTTTAGAGGAAGACGGCCTGGGCCGAGGGGTCCCCGGAGCCTCGTGCTCACCCTGGGGCTTTCGGGGGCGGTGGGTCTGGACTGCGACGCTGGGGCTAAGGCTGAGTGACGGGGTTTGGCACCGCCCTAATCCGTGGCCTGGATGCACTACAAGGGACAGGAAGAGACCTGTCTTCTCCCTCGCTTGCTTCCTGAACTCCTCTGCCACGTGCCACACTGCCGCGCGGCCCGTCAGGAACTGGAACGTCCACACACTGCGAGTGGACTAACCCTTTCTCTGAGCGTCGAGTACTTTGTCTCAGCAGCAAGAGAAAAGCAGCCCACACACCTCAGTAAACGCTCAGGAGCCACGTGGGTCACACTCGGACAGCTCAGACTAGAAGACAGAGTCATGAAGCATCCAGAGGGAAAGACACATCAGCGCAAGGAAGGGTGCAAAGGACAGCTTGCCGCACCGTCTGTGGAGTACGGGCAGCTGGCCTGGAGTGTGCGGCCGGCTCCAGCCCCGCAGTGGAAGAAAGAGTAACTGAGAGAGAAAGCTCACAACTAAACCAGTGAAAATACCTGTCAGAGATGGAGAGAAGAGAGGCATTTTTAGGTAAAATGACAGAATTAACTGCCCACAGACCTGCTTTATAAGAGACACTGATGGGAGATTTTCAGGGTGAAGGGAAATTTACACCGGATGGAAATTAAGATATGTAGAAAAAGATGAAGTGGGCACTAGGAATGGTGAACGTGTGGGTGAACACGAGCAGCTTTTTGGGAAAAACGTTTTTGACAAATTATGGTGCTTATAACCAAAGTATATGTATGATTTTTTTTGCAGTACCAGGATTGAACTCAAAACCTTGGGCTTGCCAGGCAGGCACGGTGCCACTGAGCTACATCCTTGGGCCCAGAAATCTGAGTTTCACCTGTGCCCTCAGTGGCATGATGGACTGGTGGGGACAGACGAAACTGTGGTGTTGTTAGGTTACTACATCGCCTGTGGGGCAGGATAATGTTAGAAAGTTAAACGTGTATTGCAACTACTGGCAGAGCAAACCCGCAAATAAGGGACAGGAAAGGAAGACCTTGTATGTGGCAAGGGACTTGTGTCCAGAATATAGAAAGGACCCCCCGCACATCACTGAAAAGGCCAAAAATATTAAACGTGAGCAAAAGACTTGAATGGGCATTTCATAAGTGGAAACAAGATGGCCAACTCCGAGCCGATCGATCAGAGCTCAGGTTCACCAGGCGCTGGGGGAGTTGCCAGCAGGAAGTCGGCTGGAGCACTGGAGAGCCAGGCAGGACAGCGAGGCTTCCCCAGCTGGAGAAGCCCAGGAGTCCAGCACGGAGGCCCACTGGACAGGCAGCGATGTCCGTGGGAACAGAAAGCAACCACCTCTGCCTGGAGCAGCGAGGGGCGGCAGTGGCCGTGGGACCCACTGGGTAGGAGACGCTGCCCCCGAGAAACCCTGGGGCTGCCTGGCGGGGAGGGAGAGGGCTGGCCTCGGAGGGCGTGCGGGCTTTGGCACGGGGAGAACCCAGGCAGGCACGGAGGGGCCCTCTGTTTCCAGCCCCCTGGAAAGCCGGAAGCAGATCCCGGGACAGAGGCTGAGCCTTCCTGGGTGAAGACCTTGCTTCCAGGTGTCAGATCAGCATTCAGGGCGGGTTCCCGGCTCCGTGCAGTGGCGGAGAGCTGCGGGCAGGAGCGCACCCTTCGGCCCAGGCGCATCCTGCGAGACCGCTGTGCTCGGGTCCCAGCTGGCCTTGCCACCCACCCAGCACCTCTTGAGAAAGTGCTCCCAGCCAGGCCTTGCCCAGACCACCTGTGAGGATGAGGACCTGAGAATCGGGTGTGGAGAACCCTGAAGCCCTGTGCTCCAGGCCTGGGGCCCCTGCACCCCAGAGAGGCAGCCAGGTGACTTGTGGGACCCTGCCGTGCCAATCCCATCGCCTCTGGCCACGCCTGGGGACACGCCTGCTATCCAGACCACAGGGAAGAGGCTCAGGATCCCACGGGACAGGAGCCGTTTTCTCTCTACTCCTCGGTCGGTGGAGCTGCTCACCCCAAAATTCCACATGATGCTGCTGCCTAGGTGTGTCCTGGCACCTCTACCCGGGCCTGGCTGGCAACCCTGGGCACTCAGCAGGAAGCAATCACGGAGCCGAATGTGCAGACAGCAGAGGGCGCAGCTGCCCAACTGCATCTGCAGCCCGGGGCCCGGTGGGAGCTCAGGCCGCAGTCACAGTGTGTCCGGAGCCGAGGCCGCCCTGGTAAAGAGCCCGCGACGGGTCTGAGGGCGAACAGCGACTCACGAGGCCCAGCACGAGGGGCCAGGGCCGGCAGAGGGCCTTCTGAAGGCGCAGCCTCTCTTCACACTGCTCCCCGGCTTCCTGCTCACTGCTGCCCGGGCGCAGGCTCCAGAGAGTCTGGGAGGAGCCTGTGTGGCCCAGCAGACTCCCCAGGCTCAGCCCCCGGGTGAAGGCGGGGTCCTCCTTGCCCCAAGGAGCCCACAGGGGGAGCCTGCCTGGGGACACGGACAGGACTCATGAGACTGCAGGGGGACGCGTGGGCGGCGGCAGCACACACAGGAAGTGGCAGGAGGGGACGGGGCACGTGGGGAGGCCCTGGCACCGAGAAGCCAGCGGAGGCTTCGATCCGGGCGCTGGGCAGGGCTGTGTGCGGGAGGCACTGAGCCTCGGGGAGGGAGGGAGAGCGAGCGGGGCGTCCCCTGGGGGTGGGGCGCAGGCTCCCCCCATGAGCTGCAGGCAGGGTCGAGCGCCGGCTCGGGCCCCTTGCCACCCGCGGCCAGCCCGGGCCAGGGCGTGACTCTGTAGCCTGCCCGTATGCCAATTCCCAGCCTTCTCGGGAAAATAAATCATTCATTTTCATTCTACGAGTCAAGTTGACGAGGCACCTCGGGCAGCATCTGCCAGGCTGCACGCGGACTGCTCCGTTCCTGGCTGTCCCGACGTCTGCCAGGCCCTGGCGGCCTGCAGCAGCCCCTCTGCCCGGCTGGAGTGGGCAGAGGGCCCTGGGCAAACTCCCCTCCCGGTTATGCTCAGAACCTTCCTGACTCTCAGTGCCCGGGAGCAGAGAGGCCCGCGCAGGGGCTGCCCGGGCTGGTGCAGGTGGCCCAGGAGGAGTGGCTCCGCCCGCCTGGATGGGCGGGACTGGGCCGCGCGGACAGCCGGGTGTGCAGGTGCCTTACCAGGAAAGACTGGAAGAGCCGGAAGGAGCCCACGAGCCAGACGTACAGGTGCGAGTGCACCCTGGTGGAGGTGCCGTTGAAGGTGTTGGCCACCACCAGGAAGGAGTAGGGCCCCACCGTGAAGAACTCCCAGTCGTAGGCGCCCGACGTGGCGATGGTCTGGTTGGGCTCGAAGAGCCGGGTCCTGGGGTTCCACTTGTAGATGACGCTGTCGATGTTGTGGTTGTCACCTGGAACCATGGGCCGCAGACAGCGCCCGTGGGAGCCCGCAGGCCCGTCGCGCCCGGCAGTCCTGCTGCAAGCGCCTGCGTGCTCTGGACACGTCCTGCCCGGGCCCCGTCCTGTCCTCCCCAGGCCCGGCACGAGCAGCTGCTCCCCGGGCGGCAGCCTGGGACCCAGGGAGGGCTACTCCCCTCCGCGTCTGCTGCGTGCTTCCCTGCGGGCCTCCCAGCCCACACTGCCGCCTTTGCCCGGTGGCCCTCCCCACGGTGACCCCGGAAGCCTCCCTAGGCCTACCCTGCCGGCCGTCCCGGCTCACACTGGCTACTGCTGGACACCTGGGCTCTCTGGGCCCACAAGCAGAATGCCTGGGCACTTCTGCCCGGTCTGGGGGGGCGTGGACTCTGGGAAGACTAAGTGCAGCTCTGCGAGGCTGGGCAGAGGGACCCGCGGGCAGGCTGCCGCCTCCGACCCGACCATCCACCCTCTGGGCCCAAGACTGGAAAATCCTGTTCCTGCTGGCTCCTGGCAGCCACACCAGAGACCAGGCTTCTGGGCTTCCCTGCTGCGCTGCCCACGCCTGTCAGAGCTCAGCAGAAGGCTGCTCTCAGGATAGCGGGCACTGAAAGCATTCATGTTCCTGCAGGCAGCCCACACTGGCACCTTGGGACTGAGCCTGCTGCAATCCAGGGCCCCACCTTCACCCTGGGTCAGCCAGACTGTGCCCTGGGCAGGGTGAGGTGCTAGCTCGTGATTTTCAACCAGAAATGGGCTGGCAGAGTTCCTGCAGGCAGAAACCCTCAGGACCTGCCTGTGTGACTTCCGCAGGCTGCAGTGGGCCATGAAAGTGCTCACACGGGCTCACCCTGCCATGAAAGCGTCAGAGACAGGCTCAGGATGGTGCGGCTTAGTCCATCCTTCCTTCCTTCTTCCTCCCTCCCTCCCTCCCTCCCTCCCTCCCTCCCTCCTTCCTTCCTTCCCTCCTTCTGAGACAGGCTCTTGCTCTGTAGTCCAGGCTGGCTGCAGAGCTGCACTCTGGCCCCAGCACTAGCGTTACATGTACTGTGCACCGTGCCTGGCAACTTAGTACTTTTTTAATGAGGTGAAAGTCCACGCTGCACAGAAGTTGTGCTCTTCCCCAGGAGAGGACCGTCTCTGGGCTGAAGCCACAGCTGCCCTACCTTCCCGGTGGTTGGCCACTGCCAGGAAGTGCTCCCCGTCCACCTTGAAGGCTTCCCAGTCCCGGGCGCTGTGGGTGGCAATCCTCTGGTACGGGGTGAACTTCAGCTTTCTGTGGCTCCATTTGTAAATGACGGAGAACTCCTGACCTCGTTCGTTCGGTCCGAAGTTAGCCACAGCTAGGAAGACCTGAGAGAGAGAGAGGCCAGCGTGGCAGGTCCTTCTGGTGGGCAGGGCCTGGTGTCGAAGGTCCCTGAAGCTAGAGTCAGATCTCCGCGCCTGGCGGCCAGGCTACCTGAGACCTTCAGGGTCCTGCCTTCTTTAGCTGACGCCTCCTACTTCCGTCCCGAGGAAAAGACCCGCAGTCAGGAACAGTTTACGCACAGACACTTTCTCTGTGATGCGATGGTCAGAACACATATTTGTGCCCGGCCTTCCTGCGGCCAGGAGCGGCCCCTCGCAGGGTGATGGGCACAGTGGGCAGGCTAAGGCGAAACAGGGAGATGCCCCCGCGTCCTAGCATGGAGGGGAGAGCGTCCCTGGCTCCCCCAGGGGCAGCCAGTTTGCAAATGAATCTGTATGTCTGTTCAGACTGGGGTATAAAATATTTTCTCCCATGTTTTTCTGAATTTTCTCTTTTTCTTTGCAATAAACTTATCTACTTTATGGTGGAAAATGAAAAATATCATCAATTTAAAAAATTTTTTAGAGCAGGGCATTGGTAGCTCACACCTGTCATCCTAGGTCTCGGGAGGCAGAGGCAGGAGGATCACCAACTGAGTTTGAGGCTGGCCTGGGCTACATAGTGAGTTCAGGGCCAGGCTGAACTACAAAGTGAGACCACTTCAAAAAACAAAAGCAAGCCGGGCATGGTGGCTCACGCCTGTCATCCCAGCACTCAGGAGGCAGAGGCAGGAGGATTGCTGAGTTCGAGGCTTGCCTGGGCTACATAGTGAGCTCAGGGCCAGTCTGAACTACAAAGTGAGAACCTGTCTCAAAAAAAAAAAAAAAAAAGGAAAAAAACCCAAAAAACAAAAGCATAATTTTAAAGGTGTGCTACGTCCTCACTGCCTGCCCTTGGAGGCAGCTGGGACAGTGCCAGGGCGGGTCCGGCTCGTCCCGGCCCAGGAGAAAGCCCAGAGTTCTTTGGATGCCCCACTGTGCTCGGGAGACTCTGGCGTCAGTCACGGGACGCTGTGTCCAGGACTCCGGTTGGGAGCCCAGGAGCTGGGCAGGGAGAGCCGTCCTCCCCTGCGCAGGGCTGGCAGCCCGTCACAGTCCCGGAACCTGGCCTTGCCTGCCTGCTGGGACGCCGCTCGCCTCCTGCGTCTGCGCAGAAGCCCCGGCCTTCCCGTTCCACAGCGATGTCCGCCGTGCCGGACTTGGATTCGGTGCCCTGGGTCTCCACGGGGCACCTCGGAGGGGCTGCCTTCTGCTGTGAGCAGGGTCCCTGCGGGACGGAGAGCTGCAGCCTCCAGCCTGTGCCAAGCCGTCTCCACCCGGACTAGGACCGTGGAGCCCAAGGAGAGCCCCTGGCACCGCGTGTCACAGGAGGAGCACGTGGGAAGCGGGGACAGCTGGCCTCACCTTCTTCCCGATAGTGAAGTGTCGCCAGGACTGCGCCTGGTGCGTGGCGATGTTCTGGTAGGAGACGAACTTCCCATCCGTCCACTTGTAGATGGCAGATGTGGCCTTCCGGTTGGCCGTGGCCACAAAGAGCCCCACCTCGGGGATGCCGAACACCTCGAGGCCCAGGGTCTCCGAGTTGGTGAGCAGGGTCTGGTGCTCCTCCACGTAGTCCAGCTTGACTTTGGCTTGGGACGGGACGGTGTGAGCGGTGAGTGCCCGAGGGTGGCGCTGCGTGGGCCCTCGGGAGCGCCCAGGGCCCGAGCCGCCGCTGGCTCTGGTCCTCGCTTCCGGGCTCCAGGCAGGGGGCTGCTGCCCCGTCCAGCCTCAGGGGCAGGCGGCCTGCCTCTGCTCGGCCCAGGGACACACGGATGACCTTCCCGTGCGTGTCCTGAGCACACGACCCCGAGGCCCACGGCCCCTCTGCTGCCCACAGGGCCCACCTGCGGCACCCACTCCCGCACCCGCCCTCCTCCCTCGGGCACTGCCTGCCGAGGCACCGACTCCCGGGGAAAGGTGAACAAGCAACACTTCTGGACGCCTCTGCTCTGCGGTCTGGTGGGCAGTGGGCGAGGGTCGGGACCCGACGAGGGAAGCATCCCGGCACCTCTACCATGGACTGGGAAGGGGGCAGGGCGCCCAGATGTGTTCCCACCGGGAGGGCTGGGGCTCGGGGTGAGTCCCGGCCCGAGCTGTGCTCGGAGGGCAGCCTGGGGGCCGGGGTGCCTGGCCTACGG
The DNA here is from genome assembly GCA_004025085.1 of Thryonomys swinderianus. NCBI lineage: Eukaryota > Metazoa > Chordata > Mammalia > Rodentia > Thryonomyidae > Thryonomys > Thryonomys swinderianus. The sequence goes on along the minus strand of PVIC010007057.1, from coordinate 5,403 downwards.
AGGACAGGCCAGCCGCTCAGGCGGCCCCTGGCTCTCAGCAGTGTCCCAGCTGGACGGCCTCGCACGCGGCCATCTGGAGATGCCGAGCCACTCCCCACAGCCTCTCTGGCCCAGCTGGGACGTGCCAGGCTGCCCTGTCTGTTCAGGGTGGCACGAGGGGGGTGCAGTGCAGCCTCACCTGCCAACACGGAGACCCACTCGCGGCCCACGCACAGGTACAGTCCCCTTCGGGTGGCGTCAAACCAGAACTGGGCATCTTCTGCCTTGGTACATGGTGGCCGGGACCCCAGAGTCACCCTCATGTTGGCTTCTGCAGGGACAGCAGGAGGAGGTGCTGGCAGTCGGGTCCTGAGGGGAAGCCCGGCCCAGGGTCCACCCTCACCTTTGTGTGTGGCCAGAGGGGCTGTGTCTTAGGTCGACCCCACAGTGGGGCCACAGTGGAGACACATAGCCAGGGCAGCGCGCAGTGCCACCCGGGCCCAGCTGCTGCCCAGCTCGAAAGGCATGGCTTCACATCCCTCTGCCCCTGCTCCCTGGCAGTGCTGCCATCCTGGGCCTGTGTCCGTTCCTGACAGGCTGGAGGCAGCTGAGCCTCGGCTGTGCCCTGCTCTGTGGTGTTTGGGCCTCGCTAGCTGTTATTTTATTTTTTGTTGTTTTGAGACAGGGTCTTACTATGTAGTTAAGGCTGGCTTTGAAAGCGCTGTGTAGCCCAGCCTGGCCTCAGACTCACAATGATCCTCCTGCCTCAGCCTCTCGCGTGTTGGGGTGACAGGTGTGCACCACCTGGCCCAGGTGCATGACAGCAGGATGACACAAATACAAACCGGAGAAAGTGGGCGCAGAGGAGTCTGGGCTGCTGGGGCGGAGGAAGGCAGGAGGTGCAGAGCCGGGTCCGCCAGCCTGGGCTGAGACCTGTGCCCTGCCTGAGCGGAGGACGGGGGAGAGCCCAGAGGCGGCTCGGGCTCTGGAGGACAAAGGAGCAGCGTGCACCCTCTGCCTGCCTGCGGTGACGCTGGCCTGTCCTTGGCCACTGTGGGTGACCAGGAGCGTGGGGAGAGGCTGCGGGCCCTGGCCTGAGCTGCAGAGAAGGGCCGGTGGCCTTGCTGACTGACCGTAGGGATATGTCGGCACCTCCTCGGCATGGGGCTCCCCCTGGAGTGCCCGTGGGACGGACAGCTCGGCCAGCTGGGCGTTCCTGCTGGGGCACAGCCTCAGGCTGGCATCCGAGCCTGGCAGCAGGGCCAGCTGCCGCACCAGGCCCTGCGGAGAGAAGGGAAGCCTGCTCAGAGCCCGCACTGCTGTGCTCTGGGGGTGAGGGGCTTGGCCCTCGAGCCTGAGGGGTGCGGGCATCAGAGCTCGGCGAGGCTGGGACTGCTCTGCTTGCTGGTGCCAGGGAGGCGTTGGCCGCGACGTGGGGAAGGGCGTCGTGCTCAGGTAGGTGAACCACGGGGTTTTCCAGGGACCGACGCAGGGGGATCAGGGTTCTCTCTCATCCATCCATGCATGCGGCTCCCCATCATCCAGCCATCCTCGCCTGTCGGTCAGTCCATCTGTCCATCACCAGGCCACCCTTCTGCTGCTGCCCACCTGAGTGCCCACTCATCCAATAACTTACGTATCCTCCACTCTACCAGTCGCCCATCACCACCCGTGGTCCAATCACCATCTGTCTTTCTGTCCTCCACATATCTATCCATCAGCGATCTGTATACCCCATCCCTGACCCGGAATGACCCCACACTTCCTCGGGCGTGGCCCAGACCCTGGGATCCAGTTGGAACCGGAGCTTCGGCTCTCACAGAATGAGGCCCCCTGCCGCCCCCCTTCCTGAGGGGAGAGATGTCTTGGTACAGGCTGGGTTGCGCCACTGACAGCAGACAGCACTGGAAGGGGCTGGGGTGGGTGTGGGCAACACCTTTTTATTGTTGTTGTTTGTTGTTTTAGGTTTTTGAGACAGGGTCTCGCTTTGTAGCTCAGGCCGGCCCTGAGCTCACTGTGTAGCCCAGACAAGACTTGAACTCAGCCATCCTCCTGCCTCTGCCTCCTGAGTGCTGGGATGACAGGCTGGCTTGCACCTGGAGGTGAGGGCTGCATCTTCTCAGATCGGTGGGCGGGACTCCATGGGGACAGCACAGCGAAGGCCCGGGGAGGAGCCCGCTGCACCTTCGTGCCCTCTTCCCAGGGCACAGCCAGCAGTCTACACCCCCGCGCATCTGCGGCCAGCGGTACTCACGGTGAACAAGCCTTTGGCTCTCCTCCGGCTGCCAACGAAGAACCGCGCTCCGTGCATGGACAGGGTGGCCGGGAAGGGCACGTCAGCCATTCTGAGGACGCAGGGGCAGTTTCAGGGCGAGCGAGGTGGTGCCCCGCTGTTTCCCAAAGGAGCCATGGCCAAGCACATGGGGGGTGTGGCCCCGGAAATGTATCTCTGGGTCAGAGGCCAGAGCCTGAGGTCTGAGGCTCGGGCACAGCCCGAGGGTGCTCTGCTGAGAGCGGGGCCTAATCACTGCACTCACCCCCTCCCCGAGCAGCTGCCTCTGCCTCTGCCTCCCTGGAAGGGTCCATCTGGCCTCCCATCTGGCCTCCCATCTGGCCTCCCGATCGCCGAAAAGCCCTGGGTCCTAGGAGGGGCACGCTCCAGTCGCAGGGAGCTGTGGTCTGGGCCATCACCCAGAGGACAAGGGGCCCCTGCAGGAGCCCACATGAGGAAGTGCTGCCAGCTGCACGAGTCCCCAGCCCACCGTCCACCGTGGGCACCGCCCCACTGGGAGGGCAGCGACTTTGGAGCAGGAGGGAGGCACCTGGCTGGAGATCCAGCCGGCACCGGGAGGAGGAGCAGCTGCTAAACTTTGAAGAGGGCGGCAGGAAGGGAGGTGCCAGGCAGAGGCGCAGTGTGGCCGGAGTCTTGGGCGGGGGGCTCGGGCCGGGCTCTGGGACAAGGGGCTCTTCCCTAACCCGGAGGCCCGTCGGGTTAGGCCCCGATCCCTGAATCCCTGATCCCCGATCCCTGGATCCCTGATCCCTGATCCCTGGGGCAGGCTTGCTGGCACGGCAGCAGCCTGCGTGCGACAGGGCTGCATCCTCACCCCTGCGACTGCCGGGTACCTACATGTCCACCGGGAGGCCGCAGTCGGTGGTGAGGGAGAAGGAGCCTTCGGACACCGCCAGCACCAGCGTGTGCCACCGGCTGTCCCCGAGGCCCGGGCTGCGGAAGGACACGCGGGTCTGCCAGGCGCCGGCCACATCCTCGTGGAGGAACAGGAAGTGCAGCCGAGCGGGCGAGTAGCGCAGGCCCAGCAGCAGCGCGTCCCTGTCCTCCGCCACCACCGCCAGCAGGTACTGGTTCTTCTGCAGAGCGGGGAGAGAGGGCTTGTGAGAGGGGGCAGGGCACGGCGAGGCCGACGGGCAAGCTGTGCGAGGAATGGGAGAGGAGGGCGAGGCATTGGGGGTGCGGACTGTGTGAGAGGGGCGGGGCCGACAGCAGAGGTGGGGCCAGCCTCAAGATGGGGGGCTGACCCCGGGGAGGGTTCAGTTCGGGAGATGAGCGAGACCAGGGAGCCTGGGGTAGGGCTCTGGGGGGGAGGGGCTAGTGTGAGGGGCGGGGCCCCAGGGGGCGGGGCTGGGTCAGGGAGGGGCTACTGGAGGGGAGGGAAGTAAAGGTGATTGATAGGCGATGGGAGGGTGAAGAAGGATAGGACTGACCCCCAGGTAGGAGGGGTGGGGGACGGGCTGGGAGAGGGCAGGGCTGAGGACCTGCTGTAGGGCCTGGACTGGACGGTTTGCCAGGACCAGAGGCGCCCTTTGGCTAGTCTACTCCGCAAAGAAGCCCAGGAGAAGCACCTCCAAGCGTCTCGCTGCTGTGGGAAACAGTGTGGTGGCTTCCCCAGAACGGAGCACGGGACCACTATGCTACCTGGCAGTTTCACTTCAGGGTCTGGCATCACGAGCCGAGGTGGACATTTGCACACCCACGGTCCTAGCGGCACTATCCGGAAGAGGCACGTGGTGAAAGGTGCCCACTGTCCACGCAGGGAAGTATGCAGCCTGCGGTCTAGACCCCAGTGGAGTACATTGCAGCCTGGAAAAGGATCGAAGTCCTGACTCACCTGACCATAAATGCATCCTGAGGACAGTGTATCAGAGAAAGACGCCAGACACGCGAGGACAGAGACCACGAGCCTTCCCTACTGAGGTACCTGGCGTGGTCAGACCCGTGGGGACGGGCAGGGAGGAGGTGTGCTCGTGACTGTGGGGACAGAGAATCCGTGGTGTCGGTGACAATGACGGATCCACGGAGGGGCCGTGTGGACACTGAACCAACCGCGCACAGAAAGGCGCTGTGCACATGTGACCAGTTTTCTTTTTGAAAAGGTGAGCGCGGTGCCCCCACAGCGACGCCTCGGAAGCCCGAGCCCCCTTCCCAGCGGGGCTCCCTCTCAGCGAGCCGTGCCGGGGCGCCCAGGACAGGCTGCCCCACACGCCGCGGGCAGGGCGGCGCTGAGCCTGTGCCGCGACCACACACAGTTTGAGTCCCGGGCCTGGGCCTGAGCGGCACTGTGTGCCCATGCCACACCGGGCGCTGAAGGAGGGATGCTGCCTCTGCTCCCCGGATGCCCGAAGAGCTGGCGGTCCAGGTGTGGGCACTCCAGCGGCAGCGGTGCCACCGGCCCCAGCGGCTGAACCGCCCTGCGGGAGCGAGCACTGACCCATGCTGGAATCACAGGACTCGGGAGTGGTGCCTGCAGGCTGGCACAGCAGGAATTGCCTTCTGACTGACGGCTGGGATGTGCCAAGCAGGAGGGCGGGGGCGGTGGGGTTGGGGGCAGGGAAGCTCCTACAGGAGCAGTCTGCCTGTGAGTGGGGTCCCGATGCCGCAGCCCTCCGAGGGGAGCCCGGTGTCCCCGCAGGCCCCGGGGAGAGGGCCACAGTCTCTTGTGACTTCCGGGCAAGGGACTGCTCTGAGGAGGGTCCGCAGCAGGAGGAGGCCCGGATCTGATCCGACCGCGGCCCAAGAGCACAGGAGGCGCTGTTCCCGGGAGGGGACTTTATTCACTCTGAGAGGGGCGGGCAGGTTGGGCCCAGGAGGACCGGACGAGGGACTGAGTCACAGGGGCCAGGGCTCTGACAGGAGAGGCACAAAGGAGAAGCCAGGCCGGCACAGAGGACATAGGGGACCTGTCCTCAGGGGCAGGGGACACCCTGCTGACCCACGCCGGGGCCAGGCTCAGGGGGGTGGTGACGGGCCTGGCCCTGGGGTGACCTGAGCCCGCTGGGCCCGGGGGACGAGCCGGTCAGCAGCAGGACTTCTGGCCCAGGGAGAGGCCGCAGCAGGCCGGGCGCGGGCAGGCGGGGCGGCACAGCAGGGACACGCAGGAGGACGGGCGGCAGCAGCTGGGCTGGCAG
>PVIC010007056.1:0-52125 GCA_004025085.1 Thryonomys swinderianus | reverse complement strand
TCTCTTTTGTCTACTCTAGTTTAAACATGCAAAAAGCACTTGAGATTGTGATGTGAAAAGCTGAAATTTTTAATTTTTTGTTTCTGCAATTAATGAACTCACTCTTGGCACAAAGGTAACTGTAGTGGTGCTAAAAATGAAAGGGATTTTGAAATGACACAGGCATGGTTCAGATTTTGATGGCACTAGATGAAAATGCTCTAGGAAACAATAAAGCCAAAAGAAGTGGTCAGTTTACATGGTCTCCTTACTCACTTCTGGTTCTCCAGTACTGTGTACCGAACACTGAGCTTTGTTCCCACTTCTTTTTTCTCTATTATGATTATAATTATTAATTTGGAGACAAAATCCTACTAAATCGATCAGGCAAGCCTCTAATTTGTGACCTTCCTGCTTCAGCCTCCTTGAGTGTTGGGATTATAAACACAGACCCCTGTCCCGTTACCTACTTTAACTTTACTTCTGGGCTTCTCTATAAAGCCATAATTCCACAAGAGCAACACACTACATATGAAATAGGAAATTAATGTCCACATGTATCTGACAGTGGCTTAAATGCTTTCACTACTGCTGCACTTAATTCTCAAATGATTCCTCCTGATGCTCTTCTCTGCTGAAGGGAACTGCATTCCATACTTGTTAATGACATGCTAACTGCACTTAGCTTATACCTGAGATTTGAAAAAAGATTTGGTTAAATGCATGACCTTCTTTCTTAACATTGATGTCAGGACCAATCGGAATTGCTTGCAGATCTCGGCCCCAGATTCCAGTCGGTACATCCGCACCTTTAGCGACTCCCAGGGGATGCTGACGTTGCGGGATTGGGACCACACTGAGTCCCACTGCTCTGCTCTGCCTTGCGTCCTGCATCTCAAAAGAGTGACATGCTTGGAGGACCTTACCTGACGCTGGGGAAAACATGGGCTGGTGCAAACTGAATGCTTGAATAATGTTTCAAAAATGAAACATGTTGGTTGCATTGATCTTGCAAACTCCCATTTCCTATTCATCCAGAGAACACATAGGACCGGGGTGAAAATGAACCGCCATCTCTCTCTCGCCACAGCTCTTTGCCTCTGTGAGGTGGCGCTCACAGCCAGCTACTTCTCTTGACCATTAACAAGGCAAACACAGTAACTGCTTAAACCAAAGGGTTTTTAAAAAACATACTCTGGGACTACAAGGCAGGAAATTCTACCTTAAAAATACAATGGCACAAGTCCCTGCATTAAAGTTTGTTTCCTCCTTAATGGCACTTCTGTCTCTTCATTTCCTGGTTAAAACAAGTTTACTCTATTAGATTGCGGCTGCTTCTTCGAATCTTACTTATACCTAAGTGACAAAATAAAGTTTCTCCATCCAATGCACCATAAAAGTGCAGTGACAGAATTCATGACAGACTTCTACCTAAAGACCTGAGGGACTTAAGCACCTTTTCCTCCATGCTGTTTCTGCCTTGGACGCAGCCAACCGTGGACTAAAACAGGGCCAAAGAAACTTCAATTCCAGATGTCAGGCATTTTGTCCCAGAGACCAGAAGTGACTGAGCCATCCCTCACTAAGAATCTTATCGAAGAACAAACAGCTCAGCTCAGTTGCACTAGAAACCTTTGCCCAGAAACTGTGACTTACTTAGGCGAATGAGCTTGAAAAATTACTTCACTGATCTAGTAATAAAACAAGGGCAATTGTGCCTCCTAACAAAATTCTTGTGCCTTGGACCTCGTTGTGCTGGCAGAGCTTGTGACGCACAATTGACAGTTCCTGTAATAGGACTCTAATCCGTCAGCCGTTCACCCACTGTAGAGGAGTCACGAGCCCATCCCTTCCTCACAGCTGTTTAAGGACACATTCCGGACAGAGTCAAGTCTACGGAAGGAGATATTATAGATGACCCTATAATGTGCAGGGCCAAATGCTAATAGAAAATTCAGTACTCTGGGAGGCAGGAAGCTCAAACTTCCTCCCTGCTGGAGGCCTTTACGAGACTTCAACTACTGCTCTTGGGACTCTTAGTATCCAGATGGGGATCAAGTCAAAGCTAAACTGGCTGGAACCTGCCCTGCTGGGTTACATGGCCAACTTCCTTACCTCATGTGCAAGACACTGAAGGCAATGCACCCCCTCTCCCCATGTGTTTGTGCAGGCGACAGAGAGTATGGCGGACAGGCGGGCGACCCACACAACTCTAGTGTCTCAGGGGAAGAGTAGGAAGAGCCAACAAGGCATCAGGGCTCAGACTCGAAGAAGATTTTCCAAGCCAGACAGTAGATGATGGAGACTCAAGCCCCTGCATACTCTCCTTACCTTACTGGACTGCACTGGAAAACATAAATTCAAGGACAGAAGAATATGGTAACAGCCTTCCAACTGTGGGGCCCTTCTGACTGCAGGCTCCATAAGCTGCAATCTTCAGAGGTCACAGAGGAGTCTTCAGAATGGAGGAACCGGGTGACAGTCTTTCTTCTGCCCGCGTAGCCCTGCGGGCCTGGAGATGAGCATCGTGGTGCCCAGTGTAATCTCACAGTCTCCACGTGACCATCATCTCCTTTACATATCTAGGCGCCTTTCCCTCAGTTTTAATGAAGTGTAGGTAACAAGTAACAATCATATAAATACATGGCGTCCATTTCTTTTGCTGTTTTGTGAAATTACCACAACTAAACCAACCAACAAATAAATGCTTCTTTTACTTTTTCCCCCCTCGATGTAAATATTTTCCCTCCATGAATCTTAGGTCTACAATACGTTGTTCTTAACTGTTGTCCCCGTGCTCTATGGTTGTACTCCAGAATATATTCATCTCGTAACTGCGGGCAGCTGCCCTTTGACCAACATCTTCTTGTCTTCCCCTCCACACACAGAGAGACACGCTTCCACTCTTGGTTTTTATGTGCTTCACATTTTTAGAAACCACATATAATTGACATCATGCAGTATTTGTGTATCTGGGTGTGTGCATGCGTCCGTGCATGTGTGTGTGTGTCTAGCTTATTTTACTTACCCTAATATATATGTTTGTCCATCTTGTTGCAAAAGGCAGGAGGACTTCCTTCTTTTTAAAACTCTGTGCTTCATAGTGAACATACCTACATTTTTATCTAATTATAGATGCATGTACATTTTCTTCATATAGTCATCTGTCACTAGATGGGTTAGGGTTTCTGTATCTTGGCTGTTGTGAATAATGCCATGATAAATATAAATCTCCAAACACCAATTTTACATCTTTTGGAAATATACCCAGAAGTAGAAATGCTGGAACTACATTTATGTTAATTGTTTTAAGGTGCCTCTATAACACTGCCTATATTGGCCATGCCTATTTATATTTCCTGTGAGTGTGATTTGTGATTCATATTACACCTTCACCAGTGCATGTTTTTTTGACTTTTCTGTTACTAGTTATTTTAACAGGTGTGATGTAGTAGCTTATTATTGTTTTGACTTGGTTTTCCTTGTGACGGTGAGTACATTTTGATATACATAGATAGATAGATAGATAGATAAATAGATAGATAGATAGATAGATGTTGGCATTTGTATATCTTCTTTGAAAAAATGTGATTCAAGGCTTTTGATCATTTTTCCAGAGTTTTTGATTCATTTGTTTGGTTTTGATCTTGTTATTCGTTTGTGTAAGTTCTCTATATAGCTTTGTATTATCTCTTAACAAATACACGATTTTCTAATATTTTCTATGATTCTACAGGTACTTTTCATTTAGTTGACTGTTTCACTGTTCAGAAACACATATTTTTAATTAATTAATTAATTTTTAATTAATTAATTAATTTTTAATTAATTCTTTTTGTTTTAATTTTATTTTTTCATAGGTACTATTTATTAGTTTAAAAATATTTTCTTCAAAATCTGCTTTGCCTGAAATTTTATTATGAGTTAAGTGTTGTATATCATTAAAACCAGGAAAGTAGGCAATTGCTGACATAACCATATTCTTTTCTTTTAATAAAGTAATATAATGAATTAGCATAATATATTTTCTGATTTTAAGTGTCCTTTACATAACTTGACTAAGTCCTTGCATAGACTTTTATTGTTTCTTTTCCTGGATTGCCTGACATTATATAAACTTTTGTTTTCTATGTTTTTATCAGCTTTACTTTTTGTGTGGAATGTGCACGTTGTGTCTTAATTAGTTAATAATATTTGGGTACTTTATCTTTTTTGTCTATTTTCTAGAGTGCATATGGAATGGGAATTATCTCTTCTCTAAGCTATAAAGTTGCCTTGGTCAATAACAAACATATTTCAAAACTGTTGGATTTATAACTATAAAGTCTTTCACTGTTGAATAAAAATTTAGAAGAAAAACATTGTTCCATCTAGTTTTACATTTTTAAATTATGCATCCCATCATTACTTTCTTGATCTGTTCAATTAATACTTCTATTTATTAGTAACACCAAATAATTTTTATTCTATGAAAATTTCTGATTTCATTACTTTTTATTATCATCTCCTCCTTTTAGTTGGACTAATGTTTTTATTGCTGACTGCTTTAATCGAAAGTTTAACTTGTTAAATTTCCATTCTGTTTACTCTTTCCTTTCCCCTAGTTTGAGGATTACACATGCAATTTCTAATAAGTATTTAGTTACCATACTTCTTAAATTTTTGCTTTGAAATAAATTTTGATACACAAGCAGTTGTAAAGAAATGTACTGTGAAGTCGTCTGAGCCTTTTCCCTTATAGTTTTGAATAACACTTTTTTAAAAAATACTACAGTACAGCATCAAACCTTATAAATTGGCATTGACAAAAATCACAATTTATTAAAGTTTCACCATTTACACACACTCTGTGTGTGTGTGTGTGTGTGTGTGTTTGTGTAGTTCTCCATAAATGTAGCCTCATGGAATCAGCCAATATAATTAATGGACTGTTTCTAAGTCTCCCTTGTCTTGAGTTTTTCTTTCTTAATAATGTTCTCCTCTGTTTATCTCCAAACCCTCAGTTGCTTTATTATAATTTTGGAAAGCAGTTTACCTGTGCATTTTAAACAAAAATCTCAGGTTATCTATTTTCTTAGATTAATAAACAATGGTGTGCATTCATTTTATTTTTATTACTCTTACTTTACATGTGCACTGTGAATCTCCTTATATGCATTAACATGTATGTAATGTATGATTTAATGTATGTAATCTATAACTAATATTCAACATATTGCAGAAAAACTAAAATAATGTTAGTACAATATAATTTCCATGGACAATTTAACAACACGTTGATGAGAACAACGTATCTAAGACACCATGTAAATACAAGGCTGAAATAAACATTGTCTAAGTGAAAAGGCTTCAAATGTTCTATTCCCAAAATCTTAAAGAAAATATTTTAGCAAAAAGAAATGATCTACCTGAGAAATATTAATCAGTGGGATTAAGTGTCTGTATTAATCTGTTTCCCAATACCATAACAAAATATGCAAAGCTGACTCGATTCAAGGGAAAGAGGTTTCTTTAGTTCACAGTTCTGGAGGACAAAGACTGAGCAGCGGCTTCGTTTGCCTTTGAGAGTGGCCAGCAGTGGCCAGCATTACAGTGGCGCAAGCCACAGTGAAGCGGAAGCCAGACAAGGGAGGGAAGTGTGTCAGCTCTTGTATAACTGTATTTTCTTCCCTCTAACCAGGGCCTACAAAGCTGCATTCATTACCCCTGGAACAGCAATATACAGTACACACGCTGCAGTCTCGAGAGCACATTTGCAAAGCACAGAAGTATGTAAGACCGTGAACACATTCAGAAAAAGTAATAATGTGAAAATGAACTTTTAAAAAATGGCCTAAGGATTCCACAGGCAACTCACTACAATTACAAGGATGACAACTTAACACATAAAAGGACGTTTGACACTACGCATCATTAAGAAAAGGTGAATTTGCACTACCCTAGGGAACAACAGCACACCTCTTCGATGAGCAAAATTCACAAGAGCCAGCAAGGATGGAGAGCAAATTAATTCCTCTGCTTAGCTGGTGGGAAAATAAAATACATAACCACTTTTGAAAATAGCTGGGGAATTTTTTTTTTTTTTTACAAATTCAACGCACACCTACAATATGATTTAACCACTTAACCACAAATCATTTCTTTAAGAGCAATGAAAGCACATCTGCACATAGAAACTTGAATGTGGATTATTTATAACAGGAAAACCCCAGAAATATCCCAGATACCTTTCAACAAGTAAGTAGAGATACAGTTTTACTATACTTAGATCATAGAATAATAGCCAGCAACAGAACAGCAGGAATTATTAATACATAAGGTCATGTGGCTGGACATATGCATGACTGTGTTGAATGATAGAAGCCTGATTTTAAAAAGTCCAGCAGTCACACTGTTTCATTGATAAAATATCCTCAACAATGTTGATCAGCGGTGATACCTGTGACCTGGAAGTACTAACAAAAGGGTAGAAAGTGTGGAATACAAGAGGAAATGTTTGCCAGCAGTGGATATGTTTATAGTGTTGATGGTGAGAACTTCACAGCTCTGTATATGTGCTAAGATTTATAGAATTGTACATTTTATTATGATATGTTAATATTGCCACTTATACTTGACCGAAATTATAAACAGAAAGCACTTACTGGTAAATATGGAGTACTTTCATCCAAAGGTCACGATCACAAGATCAAGTCTGGTCTTTCAGCTTCTTTTTACTATTGTACCAGTGCTTATAACTGATGATGAAGAGAAAAAAAGAAATTAAAATGTTTTTAATGCTACTTAGTTAAGAAGGAAAAAAACTTTCCACCATATATTGCTGGATCTATTAACAATCAAGAGGGGAAAATGAGTGTTAATATTTACATATGCTGTAAGCAAACAATTTGCTGTAGGTGAATTTGATTAATCTGAGGTAAGTGAATTTGATTAATCCAAGGTGCTAATAAAATTTAAAATTTTTTAAATTGGACTTCATATTAAAAATTTTATCTATTTGTAATACATTAATTGACATGAATTTATATTCTGAATATATCTAGATTCCCATAAGCTGGTGATAAAAAGAAAACCAATTGCTTTTAAGTGAGAAGAAGATTGGAAGAGGCATTTAGCAAAGTATATCATATACATGTCCCCAAATCACACAGAAAGCTGTTTAACATTACTGGTTTCAGGGATCTGCAATCAAAACCATCTTAACTACTACAACTAATCATCAGATTATTGAAATTTAAAAAAAAAAGCAAGCCATACACACACACAACTACACACACTATGGGATGTAGAGAGGATTGAGTGCGTCTAGAAAATGCTGAGTTTGAAGTGATCCAGCATTTCGAAAACCAGCTCCAAAGTCCCTCATCTAGTTAAACCCGCACTCGCTTAACATCCGGGAACCTGCCCTCCCACTCGGTCCGCTGCAGCTTAGGGAGGAATCTGAACATTAATTACTAAATTCAGCTCGAGTTTGGAGATTAGAAAAGGAAAGAGAATTCTAGACACACAGGACCACACAGGAAGTAGCCAGGACCCTCAGGGCTGAGGCAGAGACCAAAAGGCCTGGAGCTGCCGCTCTCAGAGCTGCTGTCCCGCGGCCTCCCCGCCTGCTGGGAAGTCACTCGGAGCCCCGGCCCCTTGGAGACTGTCCCGCCCAGCACTGTCCAGGAAAGATGTCGGCTACTTAGAGTTTTGGCGATCAAGGGAAGATGTGGCTGCTGGACTTGCTGTTTGCCCTATAGGCAGCAGTTAGGGAGTGGCATTCGAGTGCTGCAGAGGCCAGAGGTCACAGGGCACAAAGCTGCCCTCACCTTGGAAGCCACAGGCGAACCCCCACCCCTTTCTCCTGCAGTGTTTCCCCGGCGCCCTCTATCGACAACGTTTAGCATCGTGCCAGTTAATAAAGAAAACTTAAATGGTCTACATCCCTTTCCACACAGCAGACCACATTTGTGATTTGGCGCTGAGAAGCAGCAAATCAATAGCCAACATGCAATCTCTGTTATCTACTTTTGAAAGAAAAGCAAACCTGGTATTTACTATAAACGTTTCTTCCAAGGATATTCAGCACAACTCTATTCATGGTAGCCATGGTACAGAGAGAATGAGAAACAACCTAAAAGTATACTAACAGGTGAGATAAACAGTTGGGTGTATTTGCACAAAATTATGCTGTACAGTTAAGCAGAGTCCACACTTCGTGCGTGTAAATTTCAGAAGTATGTTGGGCGAGAAGCAGGATACAAAATGGCATGTTGTGTGATTCCACCTGTGTGAATTACACAACAGTCCAAATTCTCCGAGCAAGAAAGTAGAATACTGGTGAAGCGGAACAGGAAAGGTAAATGGGAACTCACTGGGAGGAAGAAGAAGTTAACTAAGTTTTTACTGAAATACAAGAATTCAATATACTGCTTGGACATTAGCTAAATGACTCACTGTATAGGATTTGCCAACACTCATCAAACTCCGTGCTACTTAGCGTATGCACTTTATTGTTTATAATCTTCTGAGAAATGTTATGTGTGTGTACAGGTGCACTGAGTAGTTCTTATAAAATTAATTGATTGTTAAAATAAGAAAGGAAAATGTGGCTTCTATTTTTTTATTACAGAAACATGACAAAAAAAGAATTCCATTTGGTTTAGTTTTATTTTAGCTTATGGTCACACATTTTCCTGAATCAAAATGCAAGAGAGGCAAAACTTTTAAGCACGATCCACCTAACAGTATGATCCCAACTCACTGTCATGACGCTGTCAATCGCTAGTTTCCGGTGACTGTCACTTCACTGGCGACAGCAGATGAAAGCAACATGCAAACAGTTTTTATTTATGTTGAAAGATTTATGTTTCATCTTCAGACAATAGACAGTAACAAGAATTGCAGGCAAATACAAACTCCTCTAACATGAGCCAAAGCAGAACATGGGCCTCATTTTCACTTTTTTTGGTTATATGAAGCCAATTAAAATAAATCAGAAAAGATTTTCCAGGTATTGTGACCTACATAACACTATTGCCAACGGGAATAAAAATGAATTTAATCTATTTGAACGCACTGTCAATGAAGATCTTTTTAAAAACTGCTAAGCTTTGAATAATTATATAGAATTAGTGTATTCAAGAGAGAGTCAGCCTAATTTTTACAATATAATGATACAGTCATTGGAATTACAAGACTACATTCAGCATACGTTTTTGGAGGAAAATTCAACACATAGTTTGAATCCATTTGCTGAGCTTACTTCCATTTGCTGTGGTGCAAATTGCCAACATCTCTTTTTAAATAAAAATTTGAATGAAGGTGGGTTATCAAACATCAGTGATGCCAACAAGACAGTTAAAGCTAGTAAAAAGTGTCTCACTTTGTGTAAAACTAAATTAAGGGCTGGAACTAAAATTATTAATATCCTTGTGTCTTCTATTTCCAGGAAATGTCTGACCATGGTCTGAGTTTCTGGAATAACTGTCAAAAATGTTAGAGACACAATATAGATAAATGGTCCCTCCTGTGTCTTCTTTTGCGTGGTCCTAGAAGGTTTATGGATGAGACATGATGTTGTGGCACTAATTAAATATCAAACCCAAAACGGTATTTTCTTCAGCATAGAAAGAGTTACTAAGCAAACAAGTTTTGGAAAAGATCAACTCAGATACTTGTGACAATCATTTCCATATGTGACTTGTTTGTTTTTCTTGCTTTTTCTACAAATTTTTTTTCAGAAATTATAACAAAACTTGAAGATGTCTAATGAAGCCCTATAATTGAATGTGGATGGTCTTAAGTATTTTAGAAAACGTGTTTACCACAAAAGTCTGAGTGAGGCACATATTTATTTTTCATTTTCAAATATGTGCACAACTAAGTTGGAGAGATATTTCTATTTAAAAAGACATATTGCCAGTGGTATCTATTAGGAGATTTTTCTGGACTTTTTATTCTTAATGAAATATAACATTTATGTGCTATGTATAACAATATTTTCTCTTTTAAAATTAACTTATCTTTAAATTCATTTTAATTTATGAGATGTAATAAGTTGTAGCAAAAGTTACCATAGAAGACTTTGCACATAATATATAGTAACATTATTTTAACATTTTATCATCTTATATCAGAGAAGTACAAGATGACAAACTAAACCTTGAGCATTCATTTAATATTTTGAAGAAAAACAGGATAATTCCAAAATGTTATAATGCTAATAAAAGCAGTTTCATACTGAAATACTCTAATGCAATTTATATGCAATTTATTAAAGTATTGCAAAATATATCATCATTACCTTGGTATAAATTACTAAAAAAATATAAAATTAAGTGGAAATTATTATAAAAAATGCATGAAAAGGGGTACATTAGGAACTAAACCTCAAAAAAGGGTAACTGTTAATTTCCTCAATTTTACATTAAAATAGATTTTTTGATTGACCTCATCTCAGTCATCAACATTGTAGAATAAGAAAAACTGAATTGATTTTGTTGTCCTAAGATGTTATTATTATTAATGTTCTAATAACTAATATAGCCACATTTTTTGCACAGAACATTATTTAACATTATTTAAATGCGTATCTTTAGTTGCTTTGTGCTTTGACATTCTTATTAACATGTTTGAAATACTCATAAATAATCATTTTAATAATTTATTTTCAAAATGGCCAGATTTTTCCATGCTTCCTAAGCACATCACAGACTGAAGATTAAGTCTTTAGCACAAGAAGCTTTGGGAGATACTTTAGATCCAAAAAACAGCAATCACAGCACGTAACTTTTCTATATTTCTGGATTTGTTTGCATTTTTAAAGTATTTGCATCTGTATTTATGAGCTTTTCTGTGGCCCACAGCTGTCCTGTGATACTTGCGCCTCACTACAAAAGTCAGATCCTTCTGGGTCTGCCCAGCGCCCTCGGAATTAGGAGGTTTTCTTGCCTGGATGATAGAAAATGGCATTACAACCTGCTCACTGAGCGCTCAGCATTATTCCCTCCAAGATGTGGAGGTGATTTGCCCCAGCTTCCGGCCGACTGTCTGCCCATGTGGAGGCACGACAGGTGCGTTACTCTGTACTTGAGAGAGGTCGTCCCTGGGTAGCTGGGCTTTCCTTTTGCTTCACAGCTTTCTCTTTGCCAGCATCTTCTGTGATCTCCCCTACCCTCAGCTCTCCCGCTGCAGCTCCGGGGCCCCTGGGCGCGGCCAGCTCACGTCTCCTTCCGGCTTCCTCAGCTTCTCCAGGATCACTGCTCAGTGCCTCGTGTTCCGGGTCTTAAAAACGAAACATCACCCTCTGTATTTTGTGTTACTTTCCTTAGTTGTCTGTGGCACATCCTTGGCCTGTTCTGATTTCTTGAGATCTGAGGCAGAAGTCATAGCCTACGGTACCTGTTTATTATAAATAAATCTTAAGTCACACTTAGCTTCCCACAAAATTTAGTTTCCATAGTATATTTGATTACACGGAGTTACTTTTTTTCAAACACATATGCAAAGAAGACAATTCAATATTTCTGGTCTCATTTAAACACTTGGTGGTAAATATCCTTTCATTTTCCTAGTTTAACATAAATATTGAGTTACTGTTCTCCCGTATCAGTCTAGATTAAACATTTGACAGACTATTGATTAATATGAAAGGTGTCCAATTTAAGTAGGCTGCTGTATATCTGTGCTGAAAGCATCGTTTTTATTTCTTCTGTGCTCATTAGGATGTGGTGACCCGCGTGAGACACTTGAACCAAATTAAAGTTGTTATCTGTAGCTGTTGCTCCTAATTCACTTCTCATATCTTTCATTTGGCATGAATACTTCCAGGGAAAGTATTTTTTTCCTTACAATAATGCCATGAAATTCTGAATATGATAGAATCTGAAGACATTTTACCCATGTCAAGTAAGGGGAAATTAACCAGGCTCATAAAGTATCTTATTTAAAATAACATCTGAAGACCTCTTTTCTAAATTAAACAATAAAATACAGAAAGCTACCAAGGACCTGTGGACTCAAAAATGGAATTCCTTGATGCTCTGACAAACAAAAATAGATGACCACAAAATAAAAAAATAGAATATGGAAATACTCATGAAAGTGATTTTTCAGACCAACTGAGTAGCAGTAGTCCAACTGATGTTTTACTCCTGTTATTAGCCACTATTTTCTTTCCATTTAAAAATGATATCGCTTACTTCCAGACATGCACCTCATTGTTGTACTCTGAATGGAGATATGGATATCAAGATTTTTATTTCCAATAATACACCAGACTAGATACCATAACATTTCACCTTCAAAAAAAAAAAAAAAACAATTTAAAATGCTGGATGAAATTGTCTTGCATTGGATGTGCACCTTTGGCTCCGAATAATAAATGAGGTTTCTAAATAATTTCTATGAGTTTACCTCACATAGAAGAGATCACTTAAATGATGAGGAATATCCATTTTATACCCCAGATAATGATGTAGCTTACATGACATTTTACAGGGACTCATGCTCTGTAGTTTCTGAATCTAATTAATCTTTTAACTAGGAATGCCCTGCTAAAGGCATTCAATGAATTCAGTCTCTTCCTCTGAGAATAAATCATTTGACCATTTTCCTGAACGGAGGATTGACAGGGGGATTAACTGGTCACTTTCTTTCCCTCAGAAGTCTCCCATTATGAAGGAAATGTCGAACCACAGGCTAGACATTTAACTACTTCTCAATGTACGACTACTGAGGAAGAACTTGTATCTATAGGTTTTTACCTTCAATTCAGGGACAGCATAGCATTTAAAAAAACTATTTATGTTAATAATTTAGGCAATAAACCTACTCCATGTGACTATACAATTATTAAAACTTCACTTTTCCATAGATCTTGACACTGTGCTGCTATTGTATTAAATCTTCTTCCCAGTTATAGGTGTAAGCAACAGATCAACCCATGAAAAATACTTCCTTTTCTGAATTTCATAAATGAACACTGCTTTGTAATTTAAGCTGAGATCTCAGTCAAGTCCCCAACAAACCACCGCCTATGGTACATTTCCTAGTACCTGATTCTCTTCTAATTTATTGGTTATTATTACTCAAATAATTTTGTATCTATGAATGTTATTTTTCATGACTAAAATTAGAAGTTGTTAAGAAAATAGTAGCTTAATTGTACAATAGAGAAGCATAGATACAGAAATTCAGGTTTTGTGGGGATCCAGAGACTAGAATTGCAATCGAGAGATCACAGAAGCCTTGGTGGAAGAGGAAACTGGAAGGTAAATTTTGCAGAATAAATAAGATTTTGACTGCAAAGAGGAACAAGATCCCAGGCGAATTAAATTCTTACATCTCTAAATGAATAATCACATTATTTGGGTGATATGACCTAGGAAACACAAATAATGCAGAGAATTTGGGTGGGAAATAAAATTGTGAAGAGTTGAAATCATGGAAAATCCTGATTGTCCTTCTGCAGAACTTAGGTTTTATTTTCCAGATTATGAAGATTCACTGAAGTAGCCTGTGGAACATGAGCCTTCAACAGCTAGACAAAACATTCTTGTATAATGAAAAAAAAGATGTCAAAGTAACATTTGTTGGCTTCAGTCAATATTTGATATTTTCATTTAATCCAGGCCCTTCATCTATGTTAGAAGTTTGATATGTGATATATACACATGTAAAAACACTCATAAAGGCTTTATAATGTGCTCTCGTTGAGGTTGGAACCTATAAATCCATGAGAAATTTGAGGAGGTGAAAGTTCAGGAAGTAACGACCAGGATAGCTGTTGGGAATTTAAAACGAGATGAGATCCCTAAGGGTTATTGTGTGAATGTATCTGAAGAACAAGGAGCAGTCAGGTGACAGTAAAATTCCTCTTACCTCTTCTCAAGATTGTGTCAAGCCATGCAGTAAAATCCAGATGTTTTCTAAAAAGCAAACTCTGACAAACCCCTAATGACCTTCAAGATTTTGGTTTGTACAGATGTGGAATGGCTGTGAGCACAGGGGTGTGTTGTAGTCTGGAACATGGTGTCTGCTTCACAGATGCCCCTCAGGAAGGTAAATGACCACCAGCATGAAGCAGCCTGGTCACTGCTCGTCCACTCTCCAGCATCTGCCCGGAAGGGGCAGGTGCACTGCAGTTATCATAACCACAAAGCTCTCTGGCCAGCTATGCTTGTTCCGTGACATCCAAGTCTCAAAATTACAGGTAAAACGCAATACTTTTTTTTCTGGGTATTAATTATTTGAACTTGTCATGTAGAGCAGCTGCAAAGTCAAATAAATTTCTTACATAGGAGCAGAATAGGGGAAATTATCCTCCTTCCTCTTTGCTTTAAATTATACAAATGAGAACCGTGCAACGTGCTAATGGTAGAACAGGAAGGTGACTATAAATCTCAGTGTTCAGGAGGCTTTCACACAGCTGGACGTAAGACGATGGATTAGATCTGAAGTAGAAAGAGTCCTCTACTCTCTAAATTAACGTACGTTCCTGAAGTACCACCCCGCACCTATTACAATGTCTTTTAGCAGAAAACAAAAGCTAATGTTGCTAAGGTTGTGGAGAAAGGGAAATTTTTCACACTATTGGTAGTGATGCAAATTACTACTATTATTGAAATATTATGAGGATTTCTCAAAAATATTAAAAATGAAACTCCGCCATGGAATTAAGCAATCCCGTATGGTGCTAGGCGCATATCCAAATGATACAAAGCGAGACAGGAGGTAAGAGTTCTGATGATCTACTGTGTAGCATGATGACTATAGGTAAAAAATAGCGTCTATTTGTAAATTACTAAAAGAACTGACTTTAAAAAACAGGAAACCAAAAGAATGGGAATTGATGGAAATGATTGATTAAATTGTTCCACTGTCTACACCAAATCATCACCTTGAACCATAAAATATATGTAATTTATTTTTCAACTAAAAACGTTTTTAAATCATCATTTGTAAAACCATTTGTGTATAGAGTTATAACCATTGGACAGATTTTGATTTAGCAAATTTATTTGACAACCTACAAATCTTCTGGAAAAATTACACTGAGATATACAAATACTCAATCTCTCTTTTCACTGCTGCCTATGTAGTGTTCTCATGTAGAAGCTGAGACAGAGCAGCAAGCCCACTCTGATTAAGTCCACAGAAGTTAGAGAATAACACAGGAAAAAGTATATGAGTGAAAGCGAGGCAGATTAGGGCATAGCAAGCCGGAAAGACAATAGGGCCAATCACAGGGACCTGTCCATCATGGCCCAGACACATGCTCAGAACACCGGAAATGACGTCAGAGGATATAAAAGTGGCAGCCATCAGCCTTGTGACCACTGCATTCTTGCTCTTGTAGTGGCCTGCTGTGAGTGCAGGGAGCATTTGCTCTTCCTTTACTTCGGATAACTTATTTTTCTTCTTCCTTTACCTTTAAATAAATATTAAACTTTTACATTCACCAGTTGTTCCCTACAATTCTTTGAACAGGACAAGAGCTTGGAAAGGACCATTCGACACCCCACCATCCAATAACAATCTTTCAGTGTGATCACAAACTGATATAGTCCTAGAAACTTAGATTTTTAGTGGTATAAACAGCATCAACCACATCACCCTGGTTTAAATAATAATAGGGATGATGCCAGTTTACACAACTAGAACTCACCAGTCGTGGATTTCAGAGGTGCTGTCATTCTGTAATCTCTAGCCATAATTTTATGTTATGACTGAGAATGTAGCTCATTTCATTGTTTTCATGTTTTTGGGTTCAGCTACGGCATAAATAACCTTTTTGGTAATAGGGTGACACAGCAACCAACATAGAGCTCCTGGAAGCAAAGTTTTCATTCATATGCAGGGAATATTAAAGGAAGAGAGAGGTGGCAGAGAAGAAAGCACTTGTGACAGAAATGGAGAGACTATGGAACTGCATGTGTCTCTTATAGCCATCCTCTTCACTTAATGGTTTCACGTCCACCATTAAATTAATCACCACGGTTAGGAAACACCTAGAGTGGATCACCATGTTCTTCCTTGAGCTATGAATTCAATAAGACCATGAACACATTTACATTGTTTTAAATCCTTAATGATCCATTTTTGGAACTAGAGGATTCCCATCTGAATTTCAAAATTGGAAAATTCAGGGTTCTTTTGCAAAGAAGATATGGAAATGAGTGCCAGGACTTAAATGAATTGCGCTCAGCAGCTAATAAATTTGACTAGTGATGACTCACTCTTCGTGTGAGTGAACCAAGGATCCCTAACATCCCCCCAAACTTCCTACATGTGCACAGGACAAAGAAAGCTTCCAACACCTCATGGTCAGAGGCCTGAGGTTTTCATTCCTAACACTCCCTGGAACTAATTTTACTTTAGTTCAATTTGTTGAGTAAGATCTCCTATATTTTTATGTAAGCAAGACAAGTTTTTGTAGCAGTTATATATTAATAATAGCTGTATGCATATTTTATCTTTAGAGTGAATTAAAATCAAAAATTAAGAAATATAGAGCAATATACAGTACACTAGTTAAAGGACCATAGGTATTATTTATTATTTAAAGTGATCTAAGTTTGTTAACCTTTGAAGCAATTCTACATGTCTTCATGAAATTTTCACTGCAGTTTATGTAACATTTATGTTTTATAAATGTCACAAAAAGGTCTTGTTTCAAATTGTGTTTGAACTTTGTATAGCCAACAATTTTCTCTGCCAAGACCTAGTTGAAATAACGTCACCCCTGTATATGACAAACTTTTCACTTTGGTTTGTATTTTGTTTTATGAACCAATTAATTTTAACTTAGGTAGGCTTTATGATGAAAGAACACCATCAAGTTGACATATAAATAAGGTTATAAATAGAATCCCCAAGGTTGAACAATGAAATCTATTACAGCAACCCATTTTTAAAAGCCATCTCTGATAAGCATGATATATGCATGGCTTTGTTTCCAATCAAAGACTTTATTCCATCTGTAACAGCCCAAATTGTGGTGAAAAAATGATCTTATTTGTTCCTGAAAAACCACTTTTTCTTTTTCATGGCATGTTAGATATATGGACCTGATCTTTTTTACACTTTTGAAAATTGTAGTGAGCCTTTAGGTTTATTTATATCATATATTAATACCCAGATTATATAGATTTATAATATGAACTCTGAAATAAATCCTTTAATATTGTGAAGAAACTTTTCATTGCATATAATTTTAGTATCTAAAATATGTGTGTCTATGCATAAATCTTCATATAACTTTTTAGAACAAGTTTAGGATAATAGAAAGTATATTAAGATAGCATAGAGGCTTTTTATATATATATCCCACACCAATATTCCTATCATTAATATCTTACCTTAACATGGTATGTTTCTCACTATTAATGATACTGATAAAATTACAAATACTGTTACACCAATGCTGTTACATTACTATTGATGTAAGTTCTTAGTTCATTAGGATTTAATTTTGGTATGATTTTTTGTGTGCACTGGGTTCCTATCTCATATACATTACTTTTGGCAATTATGACACTAGACTTCTATAGGCTACAAAATTTTCTTTATTGTTTTGAATACTCACGACAAGTTTGAGAGATAAAGCATTTTGTAAAATGAACTTCTATTGCCATTTGTCTAATAATTTCCTAAAGTGTGCAAAGTAAAGCCACAGATCTATACATACCATTTTTATTTCATTATATAAGGAAATAATGCACACTCTTTATGACTTAGAAATATTGACATTGACTTTGGTCATCTGGTTGGAGTAATATTTACCAACTTTTTCGTGGATAAAGTCTACCCTTTCCTTTCCTTTTCTTTCTTTCTTTCTTTCTTTCTTTCTTTCTTTCTTTCTTTCTTTCTTTCTTTCTTTCTCTTTCTTTCCTTCTATCTTCCTTTCTTTCCTTCTTTTTTTTCTTTCTTTTTTCTTTCTTTCATTCTGGCATTATTTTACCCCTATTACTACAAAGAAAATACTGAGATTATGTACTTAAAATCTCAGGTAGTAAATTTTCAGTATTTCATGTTTTTAATTTAAATATACTCCACTATTTTCATCATTATTATAACTATTTGTAATTTACTTTATAAACTTTGAATTCACTTTATTGTTATATAAATTTTTTATTCATTATTTGTAAATAATTACCAAGTAGCTACTTTTAAGTGGCAGGTTAATTTAAATTACAAATGATCGATAATTATCAAATTTCTATTCCATATGTATCTACTGGTATAGTTGTATGACTTTTTCTGTTAGACATACATTATGATGACATTCAACACTGAGAATTTGTACATGTACATGATGTCTTGATTCTCATTTTATCTCACTCCTCTGCTCTCTTTACCACCCTACCTTCCTGCATACATAAGCTTTATTTCCATTTTTGATCTTTACCATCAAATGTTTTTCTTTCCCATCTTCACATTCAGAAAATGTAAAAAAAAAAAACTTAACATAAGACAAAATTGATAAACTGATAAATTATAAAATGGACCAGAGAACAGATAATAGCAGCATATCAACTTAAAGTTCTAAGTTAACTTATTTTGGAAACTATATTGAAATTATGCAATCAAAACCCTATTTTTTAGA
Organism: Thryonomys swinderianus; assembly: GCA_004025085.1. Classification (NCBI taxonomy): domain Eukaryota; kingdom Metazoa; phylum Chordata; class Mammalia; order Rodentia; family Thryonomyidae; genus Thryonomys; species Thryonomys swinderianus. The sequence continues at coordinate 33,554 of PVIC010007056.1, read as the reverse complement.
CTATATACCCTGATATACTAAAGGGAACAATAATAGTACAAGACAAGTCGTGAATATGACATATATGTACACATATATATGTATACATATATTTATATTATATATTTATATATTATATATGCATGCATTATGTATACATATATATGCATATGTGATGAACACACTTTTATATACACACAAACATAGAGAAGCGATAAAGAGAAGTGATTAAGCCAACAGTTAAACATAAGTAAGTTATTTTCTGTAGTGGGTATATGTGACTTTCTTGTATTATATTTACAACTGCTTTGTAAGTGTGATATTAAATTAAAACAACAAAATTCCAGAAAACATAAAATGAGCCCACTCATCCTGACCGGAAGGCAGTCCCGAATTTACTTGAAGGTGATGATAAATAAAAGTGACAAAAGCAATTAGAAAGCCCTCGCTGCGACCAGCTTTTACTTAGACCAACTCAACCCCCAAACTAAAGCTCAGCAAAAGAGAAGAAATCAGCAGCTGCATGATGGAAGCAAAACTTACCACTTCAATATCATACTATAATTTTAAAAACCAGAGACATTTTCCAGTAGATATAAGCCAAATAATTTATCTTTATGGCATGTACAATACAGGTTAAAAATTTTAAAATTAAAGAAACCCCTTTTTCTGGAGCCCTGACTCTGAAGGATTAGCCCACAAACATGAGAAAGGGTTTAACATGAGTTTTACAAATTATTTTATAGAAATATGGACTTGTGCTTTTTAAACCTCTTTAAAATGTATTGACAATAAAAAATGATAAGTTTAATTTTTGCTTGATATTTATGGCATTGGTTTATGAACACAGAAGACAGAGTGACCATGTTATAAGTATATTGTTGTAAAGTTCACATATTGTTCATGATATGGAATCTGGATCATTAGAAACTACCACAAAAAAAAAACCGTCAAAGATATATAACTGGAATACCAACAAAAGATATAAAATGAAATTCAAATAAGTTCATAACTACCCAGAGAACAAAAAAGCGAGCAATTCTCCCAGAAAATAAATGAATAAAAGAGTTCTAGACTGTCCAAACAACAGAGAGAGAAAACAAGAAAAAAGAAATATTTCTGTCACAAGTATTTTTCCTAAGTCTTATAATCGTAACACACCAAAACTCCAAAAATGGTAAATGCTCTATTCAAAGTGGTAAAAGTTTCAAAAGTCATAATATAAGCAAGATGGGACCTTTGAGCATTCAAAAGAAGGTCCAACATCATGAGTCATCAGTGTTTGAGCTTGGGGGTCTGTCTCCCTGGCTTGTCTGAAGCTGGTTCGGTGTAGGATTTCTCAGTGGTGGGCGTGGTGTCTTCACATGTTTTAGCATCAGAGACTAGCACATCACTGAGCCATAATCAGTGCTCAAGTGAGTAAACCACGTAGCATCAAAGATGGCTAAATTAAAGAACAGGGAGCAAATAAAAGAAAACTTACACGGAGAAGGAAATGCTCTCAGTGAGAAGAGAGAAGCTTCGTCTGGGATCTCTGAGAAGCGGAGGGGCTGGCACACAGCACCGCCTTCCCTGCCACTGTGGTCTTGGCAAGGCCAGTCTGCGCTCCTTGTACCTAATGAGTCACTTAGCACATTTCCTCCAAGCTCCAGACAGGTCTTGTTTAAATCATCCTTCCAAAGAGATAATAAATCTGAAGCTGAGCTCCTTAAAAGGAGTTTAAAAGTTTTCTGCTCTTTTCCAACTTTTTATCTTCTTGCTGAGAACACAAATCGTGAAGTTTTTGCACCAGGTTTTGTCTTTAGGCCTTCAAAGGACAAATCACTGCTTAAGTGATTCTACTCCACGTCCCTCCAGAAGAGATCTGGGGCACAGTTTTCTTGTTAGCCCTTGGAAGCAATTTTATTAAATGCTTTCCGTGTCTGCGACTCTCAAACTGTAATTCTCTCTCTTGCATAGTTTCAGCCTGTTTCATCTTGGTTAGGGCTCTAATGGCCTCCTGAGCTGAGTGTGTGCTTTTTCTTTTTGTGTCACAAGACTTCATAAACTAGTACATGAAAGTTGTAGGTGACTCTAAATTAGCTTCCAGACATGAGACTCACTTGGCCATAGAACACTGAGAATAATCTGAAAACTTTATCTACGTGATAATTATCATCCATGACTCGGTATATGCAAAACCAAAGTCCTTGAGAATCTTGCTGTGTTAACTGCAGTTACATCTACTTTTTAAATTGAATATCTTTGTTTATTGATCATAATTTTTGTCCTTAAAATTTAAAACTCAACTAGTTTGAATTCCTTTCCCTCTATGATTCTTCCTTCAAATTCTCAATTATTTTCTTTCCGTTTAAAATCTAGTCTACTTACCATGAATCACTTCAAGACACACACACCAGGGAACCTGGGAAGATCAGTCAATTATATGCGTTGGGCACAACTGTGAAGCCCAGGTGGATCAGAAGAGTCTTATTATCTATTTGCTAAATATTAACTGATGTGTTCTGTTTTGTTTTCTATACTGACTTCAAAAGAGTAAAATAATATATACTGGATCAGTTTAAGTTGTCATTACTATGAAAAAGCATCTAAGATAATCATTTGAAAGGAGGAGAGGTTTATCCTGGTTCATGGCTTCCGAGATGTGAGACAGTGGGTGGCTTGTTCCCGCTGTCTTTGGACCAGCAGTGGCATGCTACACACGGGGTCAACATGGCCGACCACGCTCACCCCACGCTGGTGGGAAACAGAACACACCCTCAACAACCAAATGAAAATGCCAAAATCTAAGTCCTTGTAAGTGAAAGAAGGTAAGATCCATGGATCATGGGGAAATAGACATCCCATGATATTTCCTAATGATTCAAAAAATAACTCAAATAAATAGTAAAATACATGATTATCCAAGCATATCTATAATCTTGCAATTCCTGCTGTCTTACCCTAGTAGAGTCATAATAACTTACGGCCTTCAAGTCACTTTCAATATTTCCTTTTACTACTCTGAGGATGTTCTATTTTTGCTTTTTAAAAAAACCTTTAATAGCTGATTAAAGAACCCAAACCTCTTTATAAATAATGTATAAGAGTCTAATAATCAAGTCTATTTATCTTCTCTTATATAGTGTATTGCTGTTCATTTTAATTAGAACTTTTCTGAACATTTAAATGTTAAACATGAAGCATAACAGAGAGGTCAATTCATATCATATCTGCCCTCTAGTTTCCAGCAAGTGCTTCACAGCTCAGGAAAGAAGAAAATAATCTCATTGTAGGATTTCCTCTCCCAAATTATCCTGGCCACTGACTGCTAGCCAGATGCTCTGCCACAAAGGAATTGTTTGTAAAACATGCATTAGAGTTGTCCCCCTTTATCTGTGTTTTCTCCTTCCCTGTCAATGACAGTTTTAAAATATTAAATGAAAATCCCAGTAATAAACAAGAATTTGCAAATTGTTCACCTTTCTGATGAGTGTGATAGCATATTGTCCTACCTCATTCTCACCCAGAGAGTGAGTCCTTCCGTCGTCTCTGAAGGAATATCATGGCTCAGTAAGATGTTTGAGAGACCCCATATTCATTAACCTTTATGACATTGTATTGTCATAATTATTCCATTATTTTTATCATTGTTATTAATTTTACTCTATGAATTTTATTAGAACTATGTACATATAGCAAAATACATACTACATATAGGACTTGGTACTCTCTGTGGCTTCAGGTACCCACTAGGGGTCTTGGGTAAAGGAGAATTGCTGTAAGTTTTTTCAAATCCTTCCCTCGGCCAAACAGTAAAGGTTCTTCTCACATGAATGCTTTATATTATCTTCCCTGAAGATCCTTACATGTCTTGAAATTCTGTTAAATCATTTAACTTTTTAAAAGGCTGCAGTTAAAACCACAAACCCATATCTAAAGGTGAAAGGCCACTTCAACTTTCCACTGTGCCAATTAAGTTAATGAATGCAAAGAAAAACTCACCCTAGAAAACATGGCTAAAATCAGATATAATTAGATTTTCCTAAAGATGCATGCATTTTAACAAGCTACTGACAGTTTTGCCTTAGGTCTTCTTCAGTTTATTTTTTTCATTCTTTTTTAAACCATAAAAAGTTTTTTCCATCTTTTCCACAGCCTGTTGTTATTGAAACAAATACATGCAGATTTCAAGAAATAGGAACTCACAGGGGGGAAAGACTCAGGTTAAAATGATTATTTTTGTCAAGTGAAATACGTATGGTATAAAATAATTTGATTAGAAAAATGAAACGAGTTGCCATAACTTCTGAATGAACAACATTATTTGCTACAAGCATGTGGTATTTGATGGTAAAAATGGCAATAAATTCGAATGTGCCAGAGTACGTATTTCGTTGCATCTTTCATCTAATACAGTTTTGTAAGTTTCAAATCCCTATCCTTGCACTGTACGGCAACATTAACATTCAAAGCAATCTTTATGAAGTTTTTCTGTTTCACAGCTTCCAGTTAAGAGTTTCCATCTGCTGCAAAAACTATCTGACAACAGAATCCACTTGATCAAAGAGATTTTGCCAATTAAAGGACAAAACACAGATTTGCGATTCTGTATCATCGCTTCCATTTTCTGTTTGTAGCTTCTACAATTTTCATGCTTTCAAAGGTTATAATAGTTTAATTTTTTAAATACAACTTTGGCACTTTTCTGTGAGGACACGAAAGACATTTGCAGTGTTTCTGTTCTTTTGAGGTTCATGAATGATTTTATCATCCTCAACCTCCTGAAGGAAATGCAGTGATGCCTTTGCTATTTATCATCCCTAAAATTTTCCAGCCAGCTCTGAGAGTCTCATTCAGCGGAGTGATGCAATGCTCTGCTTGGCCCTAACTCATTCCCTAGAGCAAAGACGATTCCGCGAGGCTCGGTCCTCCTGGGAAGATTCTGAAGACACTGACAGAGAGAAATCAATTCCATTCTCCGTAAGTGAACATGAAATGTGATAATATATAGCACAGCGATCCAAAAGTTTTGCCTCAGCCTTTCCTTATAAACTAATGCTGGAAAGGTCCTAGGTAGAAAAAGTAAAAATAATAATTTGAGGGGGAAAAAAAAAAACAAAACAAAACAGATTTCTTCAAATGGGTTTTGTTTTTTTCTATTTGGGTCATGAAAGCATTGTGGTCAAATCTAATCAGACTGATAGTCACCCATGTCAGTGTACAATGAATCCAAATGCATCAGACTGAGACGTCTCAATTTCTGGTGAGTATTATTACGATTACAAGAGACAGCTTAGAATTAAAAACTGGAATTAGGGTTGTATTCATGTGATAGCGCACTCATGTAGTTCAAACTGATTCCTGGCACTGAAAGAGAAAAATCTCAGAGAAGTAGTACCGAGTACCTGCCCCTGTAGCCCCTCTGGCGTTCCTGAGTAACTAAATCTGCTCCGTGTAAAATCTATTTAACAAAGCGCCATCTGCTCTACACCGTTCCTGCCTGTTCTCTCGTCACAGCTCAACTTTCTCTTCTGTTCTGTTCTGTTCAAGCTATTTTGGTTACCAGAACTCATCCCCGGCATCATTTTCAAACACCTCCACTGTGTTAAAAAAGATCTACCTTGCACTGGCTAACTGAATACATTACTATTATTGCTTTCTTATAGATTTGTATCTCTGGCAAAGCCATATGTACATATTTCTCACTTTAGAAATCTACTGAAATAATATGGAAAATAAACAAAAGAAAACAAACAAAAGTAATGCGTCCTCCCTCCACATAACTCTCTCTCAACTCATAGGCCAAAGTCATTATTGACAGGACTCAGAGAAAAGTGAAGATGAGGAATTTTCTGCTAACAGTAAAAAAAAAAAAAATGCTGTCATGGAAACTGAAATATAATATCTTTTTATTTCTTTTGTAGTCTCACTTTTCAATTTATTTTGACATTTTGGTTGTATTTGTTATTTGATGTTATTTAATGTCAAGAACAATTAAAAACAAATTTGTAGTATGAATGTTGCCATTCATTTTGATATTATGCAAAAATATTAAATCCAAATATATAATCACTTACATCTTCCTACAGTTATATGAATTTTGTTAAATTAATAATCAGTGTTCATATTATGACTATAAAATCTTGTAACTAAACAAGGTAGTATTAAAATTATTTCTTGTATAACTGCTGTCATTTTTCACCAGATATAATAACCAGCATATGTATTTGCTTTGTTTTCTTTAATTTAATGCCTAAGTATTCAATATAAATTTAAGAACATGGAAAATAATCAGTATTCTTTGGATGGACTGTGGATTTGCATGTCTCTAAACTTGCTGTATGCATTCTCTAGGACTCCGTTCTATGTTTCCCCAGAAGTCTCCTCTTTCCTCCCTGCTGAATTCCGGTTCTTGGGCATGCTCTCTCCCTTTTCTTCACTTTAGGCTACAACAACTGCACTGCTCTGTTCCTAACAATGGAAATCTGAAAGATAAATATTCTGGGGAAACCATCTGGGTTGAAAATACATTTAGTGCTGAAAGTTACTGGGTCATTTGGGTAAAGTACTCAAGAGAGAAATCAGTTTCTATCTGAAAAGAGGACAGTGCCCCATTGCTTTCTAACTTCAAGGACTGCAGGCAGAAATACACATTCCCCAGTACCAATTCCCGATATATAATCAACTCTTTTTAATCCTTGGAAACTTTTAGAATGACAGGATATATTCCTTTTGATATTTTAAAGTTGCTCCTCTAATATCTTTCTTGCCTTGTTTTGGAAAAGAAAAGAAAAACCTGACATCATTGTATTTATTCCTTACATATGAGGGTTTTTTTTTCATTGTTATTGGTTTCAAGAAATCTGATCATTATGATACTTAGTATAGTTTTTGTGTTGTTTTGCTCATTTGTCTGTGGTTTAGAACTAAGTTTTTAGGTTGTTTTTTGTTTGTTTGTTCTTGTTTGTTTTTTTTTTTTTTGAGACAGGGTCTCGCTTTGTAGTTCAGGCTGGCGCTGAGCTCACTATGGTGCCCAGGCAAGCCGCCGCGAACTCAGCAATCCTCCTGTCCCTGCCTCCCGAGTGCTGGGATCACAGGCGTGAGCCACCACGCCCAGCCTAAGTTTTTAGTTTTTGACAGACTTGGAAAATATTCATCTATTATTTCTTCAAATATTTTATGTTCTCTGTTTCCTCTTCTCATATCAGAAATTACAATTAGATTTTTTTGGTTCTCTATTACTTCTCCTACATTTTCTTAATATTTTTTGTGTTTTTTTTCTTAAATCTTCTATTTTTTCTGTCGTATAACCTGTCTAATTTATCTTGTTATATATTCAAGTTTATTAAGTTCTGCTTCTGTAATATATGACCTATTCATATCTCTGACATGTCATTTTAGATATTTAATTTTCATTTTTAAAATTTTGATTTGTGCATTTTTACATCTCCCCTGTCTGTTCTTAACTTTACAAATAAGTAGAGTACAGTTATAACACCAATTTGAATGTTAAATCTAAAGTCTAAGTCAGTTCTGAACTAATTTTGATTGATTTTTAACACAATAAGAATCTTTCTTTCTAATGATTTTATTTTTTCCCATACTGCGAAATAATCTTTTTCTCTTATTTCTTTCATGCCTATTTTAATGCATCTCAATGCTGTTGAGTTCTAGCTATATTTGTATTGCTATAAAAGAGTGTATTCTTAGTTTTTATTCTCCCATTTTTCCTTGTGAGAGTGGAGCAGTAGTCGGGGTCAGACCCGGGGCCTCTCCCGCCCATGCTACGCACCTTTACCACGAGCACCCTCAAGCCACTTGTTGGGTCACTGAAACAGTGATTTAATCATTTTGCTCTTGTTCTCAAGGGTTGCTCATTAGAACTGGAGCAAACTCAGTCTAGGCCTCATTTCTAATTATAACCAAAGCAAAATAGTTGTGTGTACTGTGCTGCGTTCACTACAAACCTGGAGCCTCCCAGAGCTGGGAGCAGGTGCTATGTGCAGCCATGTGTGAGCACAGGCTCTGTCACCTCTGACCGCGCAGATGACTCTTTCCTGGGTTCACACTGCCTCATGCAGACGTGCTAGTTAGCCCTCGGCTGAAGACTCAGGCTCTGAGCGTCTGACCCTTCTCAGAATCCTGCCTTCAAGTCTGTCTAGACTGTTCTATCCAGACCCCGCCTTCCATTCTTCTAGTCATGATGTCCACCAGGCTCTGCCTGAGTTCCCTGTGTTCTTCACTGCTTGGTGTTCACTATCTTTTTTTTAAAAAATTTTATCTTTGCCGGGCATGGTGGCTCACGCCTGTAATCCCAGCACTCGAGAGGCAGAGGCAGGAGGATTGCTGAGTTCGAGGCTTGCCTGGGCTACATAGTGAGCTCAGAGCCAGCCTGAACTACAAAGTGAGACTCTGTCTCAAAAAAAAAATTATCTTTATTGGTACACTGTATATATACTTCATATCATGATCATACTCAATATTGGGAATTTGTACCAGTACATGATACAATTTAATTCTCATTTTTTCCATTCCCCTACCCACAACACAACACTTCATCCCTGAAATACTTGAGTTTTATTCCCCTTTTTTATTACCATCACATTTTTTCTTTACACTTCATTACTATCTTCTGTTCATACACGGTTTCAAGTAGCTCATCCTTCTTTCTGTGGTTTCATGAGAGAGGGTAAATACAATTTTGAGGACATTCTAACCAAATTCAGAAATCTTATCTAGCATGTCTCATGTTTTTAATCCCAAAGAATTTCTTCCACTTTTCTTTCATTTATTTACTTTATTTAGAGTTGAGTCAAACCCAGAGACTGACAGATGCAAAGCACTTGTACGACCACTGAGCAAGACCCCTAATGAGCCTTCTTGTTTCTAGAATTTTTGTCCACATAAAATTGATGACTATGTGTCTGAGGATTAATTTGCCTTTTTTCATATTTTTAAATTTCTTCTAGTGGGCAAATAGTTTTTTTTTCATTGTTTTGATGTTTTCCCTTCATCCTGAATTCATTCATAGTCAGAAGGCATTCAAAATAAAAATCCTTGACGCTTTCTGGGAGTATGTCATAAAAACCAGTTTGCTCCTTAGTTTTTCTGTCCTGTCTTATTATTAGCTTTCTTGTTCACTAAGTCAGTTAATATTCCTAGGTAATGCATAGAAATTTGTTTTTCAGAATTCTGGAAGCTGAAATCCAAGAAATACAGGCTTGCCATTTTGAACCTGCTGAGAGTGCTGCTGGTTAATGTTAATTGTCAGCCTACTGAGGGGTTACTGCACACTTCTGGATGTTTCTAGGTGGGTTTCTTTGTTCTTTTCCCATTTCTGGGACAAAATACCAGACCCCAAATTTAGGATAGGAAATATTTATTTAGCTCACAGTTTGTAGAAGTTTCAGTCCATAGCGGCTGGCTCCAAGACAGGGTGACATGGCAGAGGGTAATGGAAGAGGAGAAACATTTTATGCAAATCACGGCAGGCAGAGGGAAGCAAGTAGCAAGCAAGCAACTAGAGACCAGCAACAAGCAGCAATACCAGCTTCTTTCTGCCCTTTATGTTCTATCCAGGTTAAGCCACCCATAGTGCATATAGCACTCACACCCAAGGTGGAGCACCCTTAATCATACCCAGCACCACCACTCAGTGGACAGTTTAGTACTCACACACTCTTGATCCCAGGATCATACACACCAGGTCTAGCTGCCTGTGACAGCACGAGGCTTTGAGGGACATCTAGACACAAATCACAACAGTAGGTCATGAGGATGTGACTTTGATGAGAGCCTATCGTTAGCCACCCCCTTTCTGTCTTGCATGCTGCCTTCTACTTTGCTTCTCCTCTGCCATGACATGAACAATTTTGATCCTTTCGCCACGATCGCTGTGCTTTGCAGCTTGCCGACTGTGAATGAAATCTCTGAAACTCTTACTGAAAAGAAACCTCTCCTCTAAATTGGGGCAGCAATATTTTTTCATGGCAATGGGAAAACCAACTAATGCAAACTCACTCTTAGGTCTGTAACTGATACCATCCTCACATGGGGAAGGAGCATAGGAGGTCCCTGAGATAAGTGTCTCTTTTATAAGTATATGAATCCCACTATAAGAGTTTTATTTTTATGACCTGAAAAAGTTCTACCTTTGGATACCACTCCATTGGTTACACCACTGATGACTGGACCTCCACATGAGACTTTTGGAGCGATACAGCATTTGGATCATAAAGATGGTTTTGAATTCTACATTGAAAATTCTATGGTTTCTTGAAAAAGAGCAGAGCAAGCTATGATTTGGTGACATGATTTATGAGAAGCAGTAACCCAATTTTCACCTCTGGTATCTTTTAATCAGGAGAGACTATTATGTTGGAAATTATCCACTTTTCTTTTCTTTCCTGAGTTAATAGGAAACTATGCTCCCCAGCTTCTGTATACTTCTGGTCAGAGGAATTTGAGACAGAGGGCGCGTGGCGCGTGCAGACTCGGGCAGTGATGAAGCCCGGGAGTAGCTCTGCAGCCCGTGTTCACGCTCCGGAGGAGCCGCGGGCAGCCCAGCCGCTCTCAGAGCCCGCGTCTGAGTGACGATGTGGCCCCGTCTCCCGATCACACCTGCAGCGGACTTTGCATGAGGGAGGTGTGATGTCGCATGTAAATCTTGAGGGCTGGAGGACATTTTACATGTATGCTGTAAAATAACCTGACTCCCAAAGAAAGTAGTGAGTATGCATAGCATCTGGTTCTTCCTATTATTGTCCTATTATTTATATCCAAATATACCTTCTCCACGGAGGGCTTGAAAGCAGTAGCATTGACAAATATAAATACACAGGCTAAATAGGTGAATGACTGAATGTAAATCTTTCAGTAGAACACATGGAATGTATTTGATGCTTATAATTATTATAACCATGTGAACTGCAGTGATATAGACCTATTAGCAATACAAATGAAACATAATTATTTCACTCATTATATATTATTTTGGGGGAAAATGCCTACCTTATCTTTCCTTTGGCTTTCTCTATTTTACTTCTACAGGAAGGGTATCATGTGTACCTAGTAATCATATGCTGTGCTTCTTTCTAGACTGTTGCCTGAAGAATATTTGAATTCAATTCTAAGACTGACAATCTTATCTGGGATTTCAAGGAAAAACTAGTGTGATAGACTTTATTAGAAATGTATTTCAATATCTTTCCAAAACTTGCTGGAATGATTGTAAATGCTGTTATTGGATAGATTTTGTCCACATACTAAGACATTTGTGTATGAGCAACTTGTTTGGACTCTACATAAGGAGAAAAGTCTGAATATGTTAGTTACAAAATTTCATATAGTAAAGTTATTTCTCTCTTTTCTTCTATTCCTTCTGTGTCTGTAGTCTATGGAAATTAACTCTTACTATAATAAAATACTGATTTATTCTTCAGTAAGATTCAACATTAGTTTGGCTGACAAATTTTGATAATCTTCTTTTTATCATTTGTTTCAATTGTAAAACTGTAGAAGCATAAGAACAAATACCACCTCATATCTTCAAGTACCTGAACCCAGAAAAGTCTTAATTTGATTAGATTAGCTCATCTCATAGTTACTTATGTACTTATTCTATAATCTGTATTCATTGATCACACATCATACATCATCATACATCTAAGTGAGAGGGACATAAAAAGGAAAAAAATAAATGTGAAAAATCCCTGTCCTTATAGAGCTTTCCATCCTAGAATATGTAAGGTCAGACTGTGACAGAAACTATGGATAAAAACAAATAGGGAAAAATGGGAGAAGAGTATCCAAGGACTAAGCAGTGATGCTGAGGACAAAGATGGGGATGTTAATGACAACTTCTAACTCTTACTTTAGAATGACTATCTAATAGATGATAAAACAAGAAGTATAGACACCTCATAAAGACAGTCAGTCTATTTTCATGAGACTCTTTACCTGCTGGGTGTTGTGAAGTCTGACATTAAGTTATGGTGAATATTAGATAACTCATATCTATCCCTGTGTCATATATTTTAAGTACTGTATTTTAAAAGATTCAACATAGACAGAAAGATAAATAGATATCCATTGAATTATTTCAAAGCTAAAATTTTAAATGATTAAAAGGACATCAAGTGATACAATGCTAAATCCAAAAAAGAAATTTTATAATTTTGTTTACTACTTGTACAATTTCACCAGGTATATCAGGCATAACACCTATAGAACTGCAAATGCTTCCCAAATATCCTGTTACTTGATAATGCACATTAGTTTTCCACAATGTCTTTTATTTTGTTTGACCTGGCTTCAAGTGATCAAATCTGGGAGAATAAATTCAGAGACATTTTCATCCAATTATTGTATTTCTGCATGATTTACTAACGTGTCTTTTTGGAATACAAGTTTTGACCTTAGGAGACCTAATGTTTATTTTCGACCTGCTGATTTCTTGACTGATTTTATCCAAGTCACATAACCTCCTGCTTGAGTTTCCTCATCTGAAAACCAGAGATAAGAAGAGTTTCCTGCTGTTACCATTAGGATCAAAGTGTGAACAGCTCTGAAGCCTTGGTGTATGGAAGAATCAAGCCATGGAAAGACAATATCACAAGCCACAGTCAGTTAAGGTTCATCAGGCACATGAAGTACTTGCCCTCTGTTGTCAAAGCAATTTATTCTCCAAATCACAACTATTCCTTAAAGCTTGATTTTTTTTCCAAAGGTCAGAATCAAGTTTTCTGTTATGTTCCGATGGGGCCTCACTCTGATCCTTTGTCTGGAGTTTTAAAGTCAAAGATAAAAACAAGTTGATGGAACACAGCTGCATTATGAGTAGCAGAGCTGCTGAGCATTCCGCTCACTCCAGAACCTTCTCTGTCCCTCTACCTTCCTATTCCCAACATCCGTGTCAGTCTCCACACTTAAATGAGCAATTAAGTTACAGGGCATTTAACCTGTGTCCACAATTTAGTAAATGCTCAGAAATGTATGTGGTCCTCACATATTGTCTCTTAATTTAGGAAGCTTAGTTTCAGATAAGAAATAAATGGTAACATATAAAAGATCAGAATTACTCAGAGAGATGAACTAAGAGTTCCTAATATAAATTATATCTCATGAAGGTGCTACTAGAGATATGTTGCTATTAAGTGTGCAAGGATAAATTATGTCTCACTGTCCTCCTTCATTCTGCTAGGTTAATACTGCTTCTGTAACTTTTCATCATTTCTATAGCTATCTTTTCCCATCTCTATAAATACACTTAAGATCTTTTCAGCTTTCCAAATTGAACATTACATTAAAACTTGATTTAAAAATATACCTTTAGTTATCATCACATTTTTTTCACGTTTCCAACACAACACTTTTAGACTGTAGCAGACTTCACACCTTCCTTTTCTTACAAGTGCTTTAACACTGAAATTTGTGTCCTAGACTAAAATATGAAATGCATAGATAATAACCAGCATATCATACTAACAAAGAGAAAGGCCTAAGTATAATGTACATAAAAGCTGTGATTAAACAATGCTCATTTCTGTTTTAAAATGCTTGAGCCTTACTATGTAGGAAGCACAGAGGAATCGACAGAGGGGCAGCATTTCTGTGTATTTATTCGTGGAGCAGCTACAGACTCACCCAGATCTGATGCGTTCACTTGAATTTCATGAATTAACGTTGCTTTGGTGATACGATTTTCTTAAACAGCTAACACTTTTGGACAAACACATGTTTTCTTCTGCTGATGACATGAACATTGTCCCCCCCCCAAAAAAAAAGAATATATGTATTATAACCACGCAAAGGGAGTTTTATTTATGTTAAGGCAGTGATGTGGTAGACAAAGCAAAATCCTGAGAATATGCTTTCTCTTTTATTTTTATAATTATCTTGATACCTAGCAGATAACAGTACTATAATTTTTCCCTCAGTACTGGAGGTTGGAACTAGGATTTTGCAATGAGATACATTCTCAGACCTTTTTAATGTTGTCGCTGAATGCTAAGTCACTAAGTTGTAGTCTGGTCTCTATTTTGTGATCTTCCTGCCTTAGAGACCCAGAACGCTGGGATCACTCATGTGCTTCACCATAACTGGCTTACACATTTTTTAATGGGCTTTCTAAAATTTATCTCAGAAATTTCAGGACTGAATTCTAGGTTATGGGAAAACTGTATGGTTACCTTTAATAGTAGTCACCAGGTATATTGCAAAGTGATTCTATTGCTATAGACTTGTGCAGTAAAATAATAGTTGCTTCATCTATCTGCTGTCATTTAATGGTTCCCACATTTTAAAAAATTTTAGACAAAAATATGTCTCATGCATTTCTTGGGTAGTGATCAGCATAGCTAATTCCAAATTTAACATTGTGAACTTGAATTATTATTTCATACTATGTTCAAATTCTTCACGTCTATTTTGAGATATACAATGCATTATTTTCTATATATTTATCCTACCCTTCCATAGAACATTAAATTTCCAGTTTTGCTTGATCATTGATAATATATAGTTCATCCTAATACGAATTCCATGTGCATTTTAAAATGTGTTCTGTGCTGTACAAAGAACTTGGTAAATTTCACTTAAGGTCAGTTCATATTTTGTTGTTTGACAGCTTTAGACTGTTGTTGGTTTTATTACCACTTTATGAATCAGTTACTGAAAAATGAAGGTTGATGTCTCCAACTAGAATTTTGGATTTTTCACTCACATTCACCCCTTTTTTTTCTTGCCCCTATTAAGCTCATTGATAAGCTTGTCAAAAGCTGTTTTTCCTGTTCCCCTCTCTTCTCTTTGTGCTCCTCTGTTTTCTCATATCTCCCTCCTTCCTTCCCTCCCTTTCTTTCTCTCCCTGTCTCTCTCCCTTCTCTTTCCCATTTCATTTGTTTATTTCAGCACTTTTTAAAACTCTACGGTTTCTATTTCTTTGCTAAAACTATTCTTCTGATCTTGCGTGCCTTCTCCTTTTCCCGTTATAATACTTACTGTACTAATCAATCATTTTCAAGCTGCTTGTCAAATAATTTCAGCCTCTGTGTCATATTAAAGTCTCATTCTGCTGATAGGTTGATATCTTACCATGTAACAATTTTTCTCTTCTCCATATGTTTTTACTGATAGGTGGATACATTTTGCTGTTCACAAATGATTGGGGGTAAACGACCTTCTTTCTTGAAAACAGTGCTTTTTTTTCTGTTAAGAATTGATATGGAGGCTTGAGTTCCTTATCAGTAATGAGCCACATTCATTGTTAATTATTGCTAAGGGGCCTTTACTGCTCCACAGGATTCAAATTTCTCGAAGATGCCTTCTGTTTAAGGATGGAGGCTGCTTTGCTACAATTCTTTCTGTTTTTTATGTGCGATCTCCCCAGATCCCTTAACATCCTGACTCATATTACTCATACTTCATGTCTCAGCTCAAAAGTTAGTTGTTCTGTAATGCCTTTTCTAGCTCTCTTAGGCAAATTTAAATAGTTTTACTATAGCCTTTTTTTTTTGAGATAGTGTCTCGCTTTGTAGTTCAGGCTGGCCCTGAGCTCACTATGTAGCCCAGGCAAGCCTCAAACTCAGCAATCCTCCTGTCTCTCCCTCCCAAGTGCTGGGATTACAGGCGTGAGCCACCATGTCTACTATAGTCTTAATTGAAATTCAGATATAACTGTTTCTTTTCCTTAATTTATTCATCCTTAAACTGAATTTTATTTGAGGTTGGGAAAAAGGTTGGAAAAGAAACCTTTAATAAATGTTTGATTATGAATGCTATAAATATATGGAAGACAGAATGATTTAGTCTATAGTTACTCAGCACATCATGCAACCATGTGGTACATGTGGTAACTAAGACTAAGAGAAAGGAACCAAGGTTTATTGTGAATTTACTGCATGTATTTTAAAGGTAGAAAATAGTAAAAAAGTAGAAATGTTGACACATATATTAATTATAGCTAACACTTTAGAAATATTTGTAGTTCATCTTAATAGCTCTAATTTCCATATATTAATTTATTTGATATCAAACATATAAGTCTGATACTATAATTACTGCCTGTCCAAAAAATAAAATAATCCAAGAAGAGCCAAGTGGTTTGTTTTAAGTCATAGAGCTTTCAGAAAGAAATCTGATACTAAACTTTGCTCTGTACTGTGATTGTGACACAACAGTCACGTCAAGAAAACTATTTGTCTTAGGCAATTAAATATGTCTGCAGGTGTATGAAGGCACCTGGTGACAGAAAACTGAAACTCAGAGACAAGGGCAAGAAAATCAATTTTAGACATTAATGGACAAAGAAGTGGGGAGAATTGTGTCTGACATGTTTTCAGATGAGTCTTCTCGAAGACTGAGTGTGTAATTTCAATAAAATTTAAAAGAAGTATTTTACCAAAAAGTTTACAAAATACAGAGACACAAATAACAAATATGTAAAAGATTGTTATAGTCTTTAAAAATATGGTTTAAAGAGATCCTTGCCTTCCGTTGGTATGTTGTTGACACACACTGACTTTCAAAACTCTATTTCTGTTCCTTAACTGGATGTTCAACAAATTTCAGATGTTTATAGTTCTCTCTTAGAATTCCCACTTCATCATTTCATTGAATAGTATGATTCGATTTGTTGTGTAACTGTGTAGCATTTTGTCATACAGGCAGCCTTCGCTGTGTGGCCTTTCAAGTTTATACTCATTTATGTGGCCTGTGTGGCCCATGGAATATTAGCCATGTAACAGATGGAGAGGGCAGAATCGGTTTTCACACTAGTACTTGCTCTCTTGAAACTTTTTCAAGTTTTTAAGGGTTTTTCTTAAATCATGATTACTCTTTTTTTTAATTCAGAGTGACTTTTACATATTTACATTTGAGATTTCTAATATTACTGAGACTTTAATATTGGGAAGTAATATTTGATCACCTTCATTTGTTAATCTTATTGCCTGATGGCTGTTTTCTGAATTTTACTGTGCAGACTTCTGTTTATACGGCTTGACTCTGTGATTCTTACAAAAGTAGAGTTTCCATCCAAAGCCATCGTCCTCTCTGACACTAGCACTACGCCTGGAGGTCTTTGAGGGCCCAAGCAGTACACAGGGTCTTCAGTCCCAATACCATACTTGGATTAGTGCTAAGGTCATTTTTCAGACACCTAAGTAAGAAGCCAGAAAATCTTCAAGGGAAGCCCAGAAAGAGCATATTATGACTGTTAATCATTCTATATTGAGTTTATGAAGAGCTACTGTTAGTGTGTATGTAGATGTCCCCCAAGAGCCTCATATACTCGTAGACTGAGGATATAGATTAAATCATGGATCTTTAGCTGACTAGCTACCAGGGTGAGATCTATCTGTGAGTCCGCGGGGCTGTGGCGCGGAGGGGTTTCCGTCTCTCCTGGCTCCGCTCCTCGCGCGCGGCCGCCCGCTCCCCACACCCCTCCCCCACACGGTTCCTCCCCCGGAGCCCACAGGCTCTGACAAGGAGGGAGAAAAAAAGAACCTCTTCTCCTTTCAGTCGCATGTGTTGGGTATTTTGTCCCAGTAATGAGGGAAGTAGCTGAGACAATTACCTTATACTTTTCAAATTTAATGAATCGTTTTAAAAGATTTTTGAGTATAATGCATATGTCAGTTCTTGCTGTTTCCTAGTGACTGTTTTAGACTACTCCAACTTAGTTGCAGAAGCAAAAGTTCTAATTTGTTCTTTTGTAGAAAGCATGCTTTTCCTCTCCTCATTTTTTTAGTAATGCCTTCTATTTGATGTATTTAATACACATTTTTTATCCTTTCTAACAAAACAAAAGCGTGGCTCTTGACATTTTTGTCTGTCTGTCCTATTGAAATTTGGTTTTTAAGTTTTGCCTTGAAACTTTATTTTTCATTTTATGAATAGCTCAAGTGGGTTATGGAAATTTCAAAATGGCCTGCAATTTGTCACTTTGCCCTAAGTCAACACCTTTGATACATAATTTAGCAATGGTCCTACTGAGGCAGGCTAAATTGGAATGCCGTACACCTTTTTACTCAGTCACGTTACTTGCTTTCCCCAATGAAATATGATAGATGAGGAGGGTGGAAATTGTTTCTAGCCTAGAACTTCTTCCTTGGGCTTCTGTCGTTGTCAAAGTAGCATACTGGGGCTACCTTCCCTGTCTGAGAAGAAAAATTCTGTGAGCAGAAGTGTAGCTGTTCCATAGACTCAGAAATACGTGAAAACCAAGGCAAAATTATCCAGCTCCCAGCAGCTGTGGGGGCAGGTAATTCTGGTCAGCTCTCTTTTGGTTTGTGATGACAGTTAGATGTTATACAACAAATGGAGAATGGGATAATGCACAATATACTTTGTGTGGCTTTCCAGCTGTTTGGGAGTTGTAAGAATTGTTTTTCACCCAGTTTGTTTCCTTGTTCCTTTGACAGAACATCCAAAGCTGTGTTCTGTAGAGTATAAGATTTTGCTTTGCAAGTTGCCCTCAGTCCACTGTCACAATTATTACCAAGCAAAACTTTGATCCCATAATTTCCGCTTCCAAAGGAATCCGTTTCCTTAGGCTTACCTATGCTGATCTAAATGGATCAGCACGCATGTCTGATGACCTTATGTTTGAGAGTGTAAGACAAAAAGGCATTCTGTTCTCTGATTTTTCTATTTGGGATTGATACATGCCTGGAGGAAAATGACCTTCAGGCACTCAGAGTGTCCCTCCTAATATCGCTGAATTTCCTAGGTGCTCTAGTGAATCTGAGCGTTTGAGGGAAGAAGTTTGAAGTTTGAAACATAAACTAAAAAGAACTCTATAAATATCATGCCTTGAAATGAACCCGTGTACGTAAACTTCCTTTTCTCAGAGGTGACACCTGACAACCGCAGCTTCTAGGAAGTGACACATTTGCCCACTTTGAGTCTATGATCATCTTGCTCCAAGGCAGGGACTTCATTGCGGGGGAGAGATGTGGTTATGCAAAGCTTGTTGGTTCATGGCAGCCAAGAACCAGACCAAGAGAAGGGAAACGAGCAAAAGACACAAGGGAACAGACACAGTCATAAGGACACGCCCCGTGACCCACACGGATACACAGGGTGCAACCCACTTTAACCACACACAGGTTTTTAACTGCAAAGTAAACAGAATATAAATATATGTTGTGCAAATCTTATTGGAAATCACACGATATTGGGAAATTAGTTTAATACTCCTCTCTGGAGGCAGAAATTCCAAGACATTTTTAAAGATGTTAATGGTTTCTAAGTGACATTTGGAATTCTATTTAGTGCTATTCTGGAAGAAAAAGGGCTTTTAAGAACTTAAAATTGAGGATGCTATTGGTCTGCATGTATGTATCTTTGAATGCGATGGCTCAGAAAATGACCCCTTTGTCACCAGCATGGGTCAGTGGAAAGATCTGTGGCCTGGATCCCACCTCTATGCTCAGCACATACTTTGAAGAAGTCACTCAGCACAACTGGCAAATCCTCAGGGAAACAGCAGTACTAGTCAGCCCGCTGGTGTCTCTCAACAACTATAGCCCACTCAGGAAAGTCTAGGATGGCTGAATTTGGATGACACATATTTCGGGCTCATGGGTGACACATTGAACCACGAAGCAACAGCCTTCTTCGGGCACAGCTTGGAGTATTCTGAGCACACAGGAAGGCCCAACCGCTGGATGAGAACTAGCCCACTGTAGTGGAGTTTGGACTATACAGTGTGAAAAAACCTACTTCATTCAAGTTGTCAGATTCATTTTTTTTTTCTGTATTCTCCCTGGTTCCCCAGACCCAGAACTCTTAGCCAAAAGCAGAATTCTAGGTAATGATGGATACGTTTTCCCAAAATGTCATTTATCTTGCTGAGATCATAACTCAGTTTGGAAAATCTGAACAGTAGGATAGGTTCGGATATAAATACTTCAAGCACCTTATGTGATTCCTACTGGATCATGCTCAAAAAAATTCTGTACAAATGCTTCCCAGTACCACCTCTTCTTAACATAAAGCATGGAGACAGTGAGGCTCAGTTATCTTTTATCCATGTGCATTTATTTCAGACACACAGTCACTCATATACTTGAGGACATGGTACGGGAGCATCTACCAAGCTGACAACATTGGATTTGCAGGTGTTCACAGGCCATTTGAAGAGACTGGTTACCTTCGAGGCCCATTAAGCTGAGCGTGTGACCAGAAATTGGAAAGAGTGTTATAAAACAGTGTTCATAGTTACCTTTTGTCTTAGTAACATTCATTTAATTTTTTTTGCATATTTCATTTTGTATGTAAAAAAATTTTATCTAAACTTGGCCAAAATGATCTGAGGCCTGGAGGCATTTGGGGACAGTATTATTAGTTTTGTTAGGACACCAAATTTTCAGTTGGCTTTTCATCCACCAGAGCAACAGAAGTTACTAGTCTGGGGAGAAAATATTAATAGGAATCAAATTAATGAATTGAGATGAATAAAGTTGGATTGAGTATCACATAGTAGAATAATCATGAAGAGCTTTTAAAAGATGCATCAAAGCCACAAACTCAATACTTATCATGTTACAGATACACACAAATAATCAGTGTTTATCGTATTAAAAAAGTGAATGGCTAAAAAAGAACAAAAGCAAGAATATTAGAAATATGATCTTTATTTCTTGTGAAATATGATATATAAATATGGTAAAATATATGCCTTGGAATTTTTTTCTTTTGAGACAGGGTCTTGCTTTGTAATTCAGGCTGGCTCTGAGCTCACTATGTAGCCCAGGTAAGCCTGGAACTCAGCAGTCCTCCTGTCTCTGTCTCCCGAGTGCTGGGATCACAGGCATGAGCCACCACGCCCGGCACTGTGGTATGTGGTATTGATGGCCGGTGGGTGTGAGTCACCACGCCCAGCATTGCATGTGGTTACCGGGATCAAACTCAGGACCTTGCGTTTGCAAGGCAGGTGCTAGAACCACTGAGCTAAATCTCCAGCCCTTGGAATTTTGTGTGTGAAATTTAACATAGGACAAAATATATATATTTAATTACTTTTATAATTCATTTTTTCTTGAAACTGAAAATCAAATGACTTTCTAACCAAGATGTCATTGTTATTTCCCAATTATTTGCATGGCAAGGTTGAAGAATTCATCCTTGAATTTTTCATCTGGTGTAATAATTTCATAATGAGAAACAGCTGTTCATAAACATGAGTCCTATCCAGATACGTATGAAGAAGTGATTGTGTGTTTGGTGGGAGCTTTTTAATTCCTCCAGAGGTATTAGTAAAAATCTATTATTTTAATGGCATCACACTTAGTTACTGGATCCCATTCCACTGAATATCAATTAACTCAATTTGTAGCTTTTATTTTTATTTTAATATTGATTATGAAAAGTAGATTCATTTTTATAAAGTCAAAACTAGAAAAAGTTCACTGAATTTTAGTCTGGAATTCCACAGATTTAGAATGCAATAAGCCCTTTACTAAATGTTCTGAAAACCATCCTCTGTACCATGACATTGTCTCCATATTTTAGCCAAAATTACTTAGAAAACAACTTAAACAAGAGTTGTTGACCTGGACCGTATAGTTGTAAAACTAATAGAATAATCAGGATAAGATGTACTAAAAATTAGGTTGTTTTGATGAACTCAAAATTCTAAATGTTTGATGAAAGGTATCCATTTTTCTCTTGGAATTCATGATCAAGCTATTTTCATTAGTTAAATCAAGTCCGTGTCCTCTAAATCCCAGTTAGCACCATCACGCTTCAAGTGTGCCCACATGCCCACAAAGACTCCTTGCCCCAGACAGCAGTAGGCATTTTTCTTGAGCACTTGCACTCATTTGCTGAGCTGTTTGGTTTCCCATGTTTTGCCAAATAAGAATTCTACCCTAATATTGACACATTTTCTAATTTTCAACAACTCAGAAACTAAGATTGGGGTGTGTGATGCATCGATTTTTTTAATGCTTATAATAATTCAGCTTTTGAATATAGAAAGAAAACCTTCCAACAGGATAAATAATATAATTTTTCGCTATGTAACCCAGGTCAGCAATTCTGAACCCTGAAATTCGTCTTAGTTATGACATACCGACTTTTAAGGGATGAGTGTGAGGAAATGACTTTCTGAAGTTGATTTTTGTTTCCTTCCTGAAGAGATTTGTCTTTTGTAAATTTCATAAACTAAGTAAAACTAAATCTAAAGCACTGTGGTAATGTAGTGCTTTGAAAAAAAAAATATAAGGTGACTTTTTAAAATTCTGATCCAGGAATTATCATCATTTGCACGCATAAAGGACATCTTTATTTTTCTAAATCGGGCCCTTAAGAATGATATTGAATAATAGGAGAATCATTCCATTCTTCATTTACAAGTGAATTAGCATAACAAAGCCATTTAATTTGAGCACTCACAAAGCTCTGATTAATACATTAATCCGTATATTTTATAGTGAGACATTTTTGCAAATAATTTGTCTAGAAAATTCTTCTCGCTCTTTTAGTTTTAGAAATATTAACTCTTCCCATACCAGTAAAATTCCCATATTGCTATTTCAGTGGAGTAAAGTTCAAGTTTCTGAGAGGGAAGGAGCACTGGCAGAAAGACTCCCAGGTAGGGAGGGGCACAAGGTCCTCTTCTTGTGGTTATGTGAGTCCTTTGTGAATGTGCACACCTGCAGTCCTACAGTATATTACCCATATGTAGTGTTATTTTCAAATGCTTATGAATTCTATTGTAATTAGTAAAATTTGAATCTATTTAAAAACACTAGTGAATGCACAATAGCTTGCTTCAATATGTATTTTAAAAGTCAATGAACTATGAAACTCAAATTATTATTTTTGGAAAAAATTGTCTAGAAAATTCTTGATATTTAAAATTGGTGTCCATGCAGGTCACAATTACCAATGTTTCTGCAACAAATCAAGATCCTTACTACTTTCTCCTTGCTTTTGAGATTAATAGAAATGAAAAGGCTTCAAAAACATCTCATTCATTTTATTTCAAATGATTTCTTCACGTCAATCTGTTTGATTTAATAACCTATAAAATATTGTAGGTCATTGTGTCATTTAGGTAGATATACATTGAATCCTGGCTTTTTAAGCACAGCATTTGTGTACATTGTTTGTGATGTCTTATATTCAAGAAGGGTAATCATAAAACTAGCACTTGGTTGACTTTCCCCTTTCGCTTTAAAGACTAATTTACTGTTCTCCATTCGATATCATAAGGGGTCATTTAAGCTTAACAAAAACTGTTGCTTAGTTTAAGAATTACTTCAGTGGACACAGGATGGTTTAAGTGGGGTTGATAGACTGCAGACAAGTATTATCTGTGGTAGAATCTCTTTTTGGTGTTTCTTCAAACATCACAGCATTTAAAAGACTGTGGAGAAAATTTGCTTCAAGATAAAATATCTAGCGGAGGGAACTGCATCCATGACTCCTACTACAAATATTGAGTTGCAGTTTACGGGTTATACTCATCCAAAATCAGTCCACTGAGATGAGACTGACATTGAACTTGAGGTCCAGCACCACCTTGGGAAGAAAAGTAGGCACAGGACTTGTATTACTTGAGTCTTATATGTAAAACCTTGTTTTCCGGTATTCTACATCCATATCAACATGAGGACACCTGTTTTTTGGGAGGTTTTCTTGGATTTTTTTTCTAATAATCCAAATACTCAGCCTCATCTCTTGTAATTTTACCTCCACTCAACTAACCATCGCTGCTTATAAGACCTCTTTAAAGGGAACATTATTGCCCAATGGTATAAATTAAATCAATGGAATTCTATAACCCCATCAAATTAATATGCACTGATAATCAAAATGTCAAATAAATGAGAAACAGAGTTATTTAAATTTCAGGATGGAGGAAAGATTTCATGAAGATACAAGTTTAAATCAAAAGCCCAAATTTCAGAATTACCTTATTGATTCTTGCCACAATCTACAAAAATAAAATAAAATAATTACAACATTTGTACTTTAGGTATTTTCTTTCACATGAGCTATGCAATGTTCTTAAATTCTGTACCTGTTTCCTTGTTTACCATCCACTGCAAAAAAAGGGTAATTTTCATCTGGAATACTACTGTTTTCATTTTTTTCTTTTGTGAAGCAATTATTTCCTCTGTTTATATTGGAAATTAATGTTTCACATAATTTTAGTGTCTTTAAAAATGTGGATTTTACCTCACTCCAAAAGCATAGCTGCTGTTTTGAAATTAGACAGTAACAAATGCTGACTAGGTTGTGGAGAAAAAGGAATCCTTCTCCACTGTTGGTGGGAATGTAGACTGGTGCAACCATTATGGAGACTAGTGTGGAGATTCCTCAAAAAAACCCCTATGATTAGAGGTCCCATTTCACCCTGCTAGTCCCCTGCTGGGGACATACACAAAAGAATTACATGATTCATATCACAGCAACATATGTGCACCCATGTTTATAGCAGTTGAGTTTGTGATAGCTACATCTTGGAAACAATCCACATGCCCATCAACTTCTGGCCAAAGATGATGCAGGTTTTTTAATAAAATGGAGTATTACTCTGCCATAAAGAATGATGAGATTGAGTCATTTATACTTAAATGGACGTTCCTTAAGGACATACTCATAAGTGAAATAAATAGGTCACAGATGTGTAAATATATCTTTTCTCTGGTATGAGAAACTGAAGCTATAAATGTGTTCTTGAATGTATGATCGATATTGTGATATAGTAAATATTCAAGGGGAAATGGGGTTTAGGAGAAATAATGAGGGGAAAGAAAAAACTGATGGTTAATAAAAGGAAGCAAAGTTTGTGTATATAGGGACTGGAGGTTGTAGGGCGGGTAAGGGAAGGGAAAAATGAGAATTGTTATGTCATATACTGGTGCAAATTCTCAATGTGGAGTATAATTGTGTTGTGAATAGATAATGTACCAACAAATTAAATTAAATTTTTAAAATGTGGATTTTAAATCATTGACCTCAAAATACAATAGTGTACTGGCAAACTTCCTTGGTTTGTGAAGAAAATAGCTAAAGATTTTAAGGACCTTTTTTGTTTATTTGAGTATTTGCAGACTACTATGCTTATTATAAGCTACATTTTCTATTTACTTTCAAGCTTGAAATTAAATCATTTTGAATTCACATTTTACACGTGTAAAAATTAAATTAAATAACTTGTTGAAATTCCTAAAACTAGAGAGTCTTCAGAAATCTAAAATTAGTTATAACTACGAGATCTCTGCGCTACACTGTGTTAATCAACCTTCTTGTCTTAGGGAAAAATATCCAACGCCTCCAATTTAGAGGAGAAGATGGGAGGCAAAGCCCAGGGTACAGTGCCAGCGGGCAGAGCTAGCCTCCCAAGCCACGCCTCCAGGGCACTCCCTAGACATACCCGGATGCATTCCTCACCCTCCCGCTCGCCCGCCAGAGCCCAGACCAATAAAGAGGAAAATCGAGCTCAACAATCGCATACACTTACACACCCGGTGCGCTACAAGCGGAGAGTGACGTGTGGTCAGTGACACTTGTAGGTAGTAAACTTCTGTCTCCTGAGATACTGCACCTTGGGGACCGCAGATGCTGAGAGGCGCCTTGAGCGGTTGATTCCATTTGGTCTTCTCTCTGTCATAGAAAGCGAGGCTTATTTTCCCATCTATGCAGATTCCAGAATATATCTGCATATTCCTCTTGATTGTTCTCGTACTGCCAATAGTTTTCTAGCCCTGTGTGCTCAGCCTTCCTGATCCGATTTCCACCCATTTGACGTGAAGAATGCATCAGTGTTGAGCCTGTTCGGGGACAGGGACTCATCAAACAAAATATGGAAACTAATAGAAAGACATTGATTCTCTGTCCCACCCCAAGATAGGTCACAAATTAAGTAATAAAGCACACATTGCTGCTCGTGACGTTTTATTTCTATGAGGCTGGAATCAGCAATGCATGAACCATAGGCAGATGCATTAATCTTGCAAACTATCTAGATAGGAAACCGTATGTTGATAAACTCGATCTTTATTGCCACGTTGCCATACCTGTTATAAAGTTTTGTATGGACAATAAGTTATGAGGCAACAGAGAAAATGAACTGGAACTTGCAGTTTTGCACAAAGCAAACCTTTATTTTGTTCTTTTGGTTTATGGTGTCTCAGTCCCAACTTTGTCCCTTAGAGTTTTAATTCTAATGCTTTCATTTATTCATGTAATGATGATGAAGAGTGGGTTTAAAATTTAACTCTCTATAATCAGCATATCTTTGCAAACATTTAATACCAAGCAATGAAAATCTCAGGGCAGAAATATCTAGAAGGTCTTCAAAGAAATAGCCAAGATTGAGTATTTTCAGTGGATATTATTGTTTTTCCCAGGGAGATAAATGAAATAGTGGGGGTGGTAGGCTTCCAACCAGAAACAAAAAGTTCTACACAGAGCAGTATGATAAAACACTGAATTTGGCAGAGTGACAAATATTTCAATGTGAGACCAGCTTTGTGGAACTGACACATAAGTGTCTGGAAATGAATGCAGAAATATAAAATGAAGGGAGATTTTTAGCTCTGATAATAAAAATAATATTTATTCCAGAAAAGATAGGAGATAGATACCTGTCTTTTGAGCCAGGAAGTGAATTCGTGAAGGCTTCAAATCTGTGTTCCCGAATAGGTCTCTCTCTGCACTCACATATTAGATTTGTCCCTGAGGCAGTATTATCTCAGGGAAACATGTAATATCTCTGCAGTCAGCTTTCTCACAGGCAAAGGAAAGGAAAATACAGCACGTGGCTCTTGTGTGGATTACGAACATTGAATCGAGAGTGTAAAAAGCTTTAAGCAGTTTCTGACATAGAGTAAGTGCTATGAAAATGTTGTTATTGCAGCTATTGCCATTAGCCATCATTTTAGTCACTTACCAATCACACAGGGTGTTAGTGCCTTTCCACGTGCCTAACACTAACACCCAAACCCTAAGAATAAAAAGGAGAGCAAGATGAATGGAAGCGCTGAAACATAGAAGCTGTGTAGTGATAATGGTAAACACAGGTAAATAGCATGGACTCCGAGGGGGAAAAAAGGACAATTATTTTTCTCAGGGAGGGAAGAAAGTTTCTTTTCTACATGTCTTAAAAATCAGTAGAATTTTTTCCAAAAGCCAAAATGCCTAGAACAGAATATCAGTGTATGAAGCAGTGTGATGTCCCAGAAGAACTTGTCTTTACCAAAGCTGGACAGGTTCGCCATCCAAAGAAAAGTCAACCAGTCATTATGGCAAATAGTTCCCTTGAGAACTCCTGATACCCATCCTCACTGGAAGCCAACGGAGAACTCTGGGGTAGGATGGTAGCCCTAGGCATAAAGCAGGGTTACTACAAATGTTGTCAAAAAGTAGGAAAACACAAAATTCGTAAGGGCTTTTGAAGATCAAAAAATAAGGTAATATTCATCCTAAGGCTTAGGAGAAATTTTTTAAAACTGTAGCGAGCTCATGGCCATACCGTCACAAAGTTGTGTGTGTGTGTGTTTAAATAGTACATATTTAATTATGGAAGGTTGTATCAACAACTCAAATGAGATGGCAGCATATCGTCCTGTTTTTGTGTGATCAGTTAGAAATGCCTATAGAAAATTATTCAAATAGTCAAATCATTTCAGTTACAGAATGGTGTGCCCCGTGTGGATAATTATTAAAATAATCACCTTTGCTACTTGATGTTAACTCTATAAACAGGAAGAAAGACAAGGAAAACATGTATAAGAAGTAGAGTGAAGGAGATGATAGGGAAGAAGGAGAAGGAAGAAAAGTGAGAAAAAGAAATAAAATCAGAATATGTTTTAAGGGCTAAAGCAGTTGAAATAGAAAGTAATGAAATCTTGAGCACAGCTAAATAAAAATAAAAATTTACTTTGAAAATTGATGCAATGTAACTTTTAGTTCTGTGGTGAAGATAACAAAAGATGCATAGTCATTCTTCTGTATGTTTAGATCCCTGTGTGATATAAAATATATTCATTTTATTTATAATTATCACTTTTTAATGGATATGAATAGTCAGAATCTACCACCCAGTAACTTCAATTTGACGTTTTAGTACATTAATGCCAATGAAACTAGTAATAGTGTTGTTCAACACCACACCATTGCCCCTTTCAAAATATGATCTATCATATTTCTACCATTTCTTTCTTAAATTCTCCAGCTTCTTGGAAACATTCTTCCTCTTCATTTTATTCTCCTTCAATACAAACTTCTTCAGTTGACTTTTTGTAGCTCTTAACAGGCTACATCAAAACAGAAGCATAGAATTATGTTGTTCAGTGTCTCTGAGAAGACACATCTGACACGGCGTATCTGGGCCCAATCAGGGCCCAGACTGAACAACCTTCTCCAAGAGCTACTGAAGAGAAGAAAAATACTCTGCTAAAAAGCTACTTAAAAATTAGAGTGGCTGCTTGGTGGCTGGTAGGAGAGTGCCGCACTTTACTCAGACTGCAAGCTTTTTTTGTCAGTACTGTGGAAGCATGCAAAGTCTCCCCCTACATTGTGAAATTTTCTGTGGGAACAAATCGATTGACCTGACATATCTGTGCTCATCTTATGGTGTGAATCAGAAATTGTAAAATGTAACCCAAAGCCAAGAGCACAACAACCTGAGAAAACAGAGTTCATCGAAACAGTTTATCTGGGAAAACACAAAACTGCATTTGCGAGTTCATGCTTTTGCATGCATACTAAAAGCGTGGAATATAAACACACCAAAATCGGGTGTGATGGCTCATGCCTGTAATCCCAGCACTCAGGAGGCAGAGGCAGGAGGATTTCTGAGTTCAAGGCTTGCCTGGGCTACATAGTGAGCTCAGGGCCAGCCCATACTAGAAAGCAAGACCCTGTCTCCAAAAATAAAATAAAATAAAATAAAATAAAATAAAATAAAATAAAATAAAATAAACACACCAAAAATACTGATGTTGAAAATAGAAGATTTTGTTTTTGTACATCTCATGACTATCCAGCTTCAGAGACTCCCTCTGAGACCAAACTGCATTGGCCAGTGTAATTGCAGTATAACTGAGGACCAGACTGATAATACTTTTATCTAGTTCTCATAAATATGTCCTCTATTCAGAACCAGTGGCACACTTTGTCTCCATAGTGACTGCCAAATGTTCAGTGACAAGACACCAGTAGGAAAACTCACACAGTTAGGGAATCTTTTGTTTATTTGGTACTTTGTACATGTGCTTGTTATTTGGCCATGAATTTGCAAGGTCAACCCTCCGTGGGAAAGTTTCTCATTCCTCTTGGGAAGAATGTCTGTCATGTTGTCAGTTTCTACTAGAAAGGCAGAATGAGACAGGAGGCTGTCTGGCTGGATCATGCTCCTTGATCTTGTTCAAATGAGAGCCCTAGCCAGGCGTGGTGGCTCACGCCTGTCATCCCAGCACTTGGGAGGCAGAGGCAGGAGGATTGCTGAGTTCCAGGCTTGCCTGGGCTACATGGTGAGCTCAGGGCCAGGCTGAACTACAAAGCGAGACCCTGTCTCAAAAAAAAAAAAAAAAATGAGAGCCCTAAAAGAGAGTAATATAGTAATATTAATCATGCTAACATGGCATGAATATGTTCATCCTAAGACACAATGTATTTTTATGATTTATTAGTATACATTTGCACTACATAATAATTACATTCATCTTGGGGAGCTGGGACACAGAAAAATCACATGTCCATCATGTTTACTGTCCCCTCCCCCGCCCCTTCCTTTACCAGAGCCTCTTCCCACCTCCACAGTGTTGACCTCTCTACATCTCTATTTTATGCTGCTTAAAAAACTATCTGCATTTTGGGGATCCCATCACAGAATGTATTATTAAAGTTCAAACTGATCCAAAAAAGGGGTGTGTGTGTGTGTGTGTTTGAGACAGGGTCTCACTTTGTAGTTCAGGCCGGCCCTGAGCTCACTATGTAGCCCTGGCAAGCCTCGAACTCAGCAATCCTCCTGCCTCTGCCTCCCGAGTGCTGGGATGACAGGCGTGAGCCACCACGCCCGGCACTGTGGTATGTGGTATTGATGGCTGGTGGGCGTGAGTCTCCATGCCCAGCATTCTATGTGGTTACCAGGGATTGAACTCAGGGCCTTTCGCTTGCAAGGCAGGTGCCAGAACCACTGAGCTAAGCCTCCAGCCCATGTGTATGTGTGTTTTGAAAACCTATTACCCAGACTGCACTTGTGTGGTCATCCTTATCCATGTATTTTTATCCTCAAATAACTATTGATCGAGGTATCCATATAATAGTTTTACGAACCTTTACAACAAAAGCTAAATTGTAAAAAACACAAGCAATGGACACTTAGAAACAATTTGGAATATATTTCAACAAATTATGAAGTGTTTTGTGATTCTCATACTGCCTGTATCCTAAGTAGAAAACTTTTCTTTCAACTTTGAGAACAAAAACACAAAAGCTTTCAAGTAAACGTTATCACTTCAGTAATTTAGCATAGCTTTTAGCTCTGAATCCTTGAATTGTCACTTTAAATTTACATAGCTTTGGGTAGCTGTACAATTTCACAGGAATCTTATCTAGAATATGGTACTGGTTAGTGTTCTGATTACCCACAGCCCCCTTTGCTTACCTTGGATGTCTTTACGCCAAGAGAGATTGCTTGGGTTGTACGTAGGAAGTGTGATCAGTACACCTTGAATGCTGCTTCTGAGGCCGTCACATGCAAAGCCTTTAATAAACGCACTCACAAGTAAGTGTCTAACAAATCTCAGCTTGTTTAGTGCTGGTCGGTTGGAAAGTACGATTGAGAAAAGGTGTGATGTTAA
This sequence comes from Thryonomys swinderianus, assembly GCA_004025085.1. Lineage (NCBI taxonomy): Eukaryota > Metazoa > Chordata > Mammalia > Rodentia > Thryonomyidae > Thryonomys > Thryonomys swinderianus. The sequence goes on along the minus strand of PVIC010007056.1, from coordinate 2,769 downwards.
GTGCACAATGAATCACAGAAGAAGAGCAACATATTTCACTGCAGTCATGTGATGATGCCACTTCAAGTCCAATGTGTTAAAGAATTGTCCCCATGCAGAAATGAAGTCTGCGTGTATGGTTAAAATCCTGAGATCCAGTATCAGAGTTCTCAATAGAAATTACCCAGCCCATAACCTTGATGTTAGATCTTAGAATTTTTACCATTGGGAATTGTGCATGTTGAGTTTGGGCCTGGGAATTCTGCATGAACTCTCAGTGTAATAGGGTGTATTACAGCATTTAAGAAAAGATGTTCACAGAAAACAGTCTGAGGAGGGAGAAAAACCTTTCTATCTTCCATCCTAATGATGCTGTGTGCTCCACATACCCTCTAGGAGGACAATTTTTGTCCAGTAAAAACATCACTCTGATCTGTTCTCTGCTATGAGAAACTGAAGATGTCAATGAGTTCTAGAATGCAAAATGGATATCAATTTTCTATTTCAATGTGAAGTAGAACATATTCAAAGGAAAATGTGGTGGAGGCCTGAGTAATGAGAGGTAAAGAAAAAGAGGTGATGGTAAAAAAAAGGGAAACAAAGCTTATATACTTAAGGGGTGAGGGTTGCGGTGTGGGTAGGGGAATGGGAAAATGAGAATTAAATTGTGTCATATACTGGTACAAATTCCCAATGTTGAGTGTGATCATGATGTGTATATACAATGTACTGATAAAGATAAAATTTTAAAAAATCATTACTCTGTACTCATCCATTTTTTTCACTGGCTTTGTCACCTTGCTACCAAATTCAAAATGCCCATAAATAAATGTTTCAAATTGATTCAAGACATAGAGGCAGCCATTACAGATACCCAAGAAAGAGGATTCTAGAACTGCTTCTGAAATGACAGGAGGAGTGGGATAAGACAGCTAATGCCATGGAAATTATTTTGAGGGAGATCCAGCAATGGGTCTTTTTACTATATTATTTACAATTTCATAGTGCACCGTATTTGATCACATTTCCTATCTGAGCGACCTGGATGATTTCACCTCATGTAGAGAGGGGAATGGACACGACTTCCAGCCTACAGTTTCCATCCAGTTTAAGGAAACGTGTTTTAACCAACTCCTTCAGATGTCTTGAAATAACTTTTGTTCAGTTTCCAGACACTTAAACCTGTCTTGTGTTTTAAATTTTGAATAAAATATACTTTAATTAAGTGTCTTTTTGAAATGTTTAGTGAAAACAGGAATTCTGGGATATTTGATAGGTCCTCAAATGAGTTAAAAAGCAAGATACAATGCAAAAAAAAAAAGAATGAAAGAAGCATGCATTTGTCTATAAAAACACTCCTGTATTATTATTATTATTATTATTATTATTATTATTATTATTATTATTTTGTTTTTGTTTTTTGGAGACAGGGTCTTGCTTTGTAGTTCAGGCTGGCCCTGAGCTCACTATGGTGCCCAGGCAAGCCGCCGCGAACTCAGCAATCCTCTTGTCTCTGCCTCCCGAGTGCTGGGATTACAGGCATGAGCCACTACGCCCAGCATTATATGTGGTAACCGGGGATCGAACTCAGGTCCTTACGCTTGCGAGGCAGGCGCCCGAACCACTGAGCTAACCCTCCGGCCCCACTCCTGTATTCTTAATGTTACTTCAAATTGTCTGAAGGAAATGGATCTATTGGTTTTTTTGTTTGTTTGTTTGTTTGTTTGTTTGTTTGGTACTGTATTCCTTTGGCCATTCTTTCTGAATAAGTAAAACAAAGCAAGCTTATGAAATTTCATACTTCAAGTAGGGTTAGGCTCCATAGCCAATTTCCACTAGGTAAATTTTATACTAATAACCAATGATTTTCAGAAGGAGAGGGAATACAGTGTACAAATGGGTGTGTGGACAGAGGGATTTTTAACCACCAATCAGAGAGATCTCTGACTTGGGGCAAATGAGGCTAAGGAAGACCTAAGACTATTTTGAAAGAAGCACAGCAGGCTCTCCATCCCTAAAATTCCCACAAGAGTTTGGGGAAAGGAGAGGAGAGAACGCTCCTCTTCCAGACCCAGTGTCTGAAGCAGCACACAGCACAATACAGGAGGATTTTAATGGCATTTCATTTTCGATATATTCTTCCACCTATTCATTCTTCCACTTAGCAGACAATATGCAAATGATGGGATACAAAAGAGAATAATATATTGCTTCATCTTCAAAACTATTACCTGCTAATCTAAGAAAAAAATTATACAGAGTTAAATGAACTACTAAAATTCAATATAATCAAAATAAATTATATAGGAGTAATCTTGCTATCCTCTGCCCCATAGCTTAAGACTGCACTCCATATGTGTCAGAAAGAATATTTAATTGAAGAATTTTTAAGTGAACCAATGATGATGGCTCATCTGTATGTCAGGATAAAAGAGAAAAACCAAACTAAAATAAAATCTAATGAAGATGAAGCTAAGTTAGATAATTTTTCATTCTATTTATTTGCCTTGAATCAATCCAAACTATTTACCTATGAGACAGTAAGAGTGATAATCATATTTCATCCCAAAGACATTTTAAAATATCCACAAGTAAGACCAACTCATTGTACTAGCTGATTATCATAGTTTCTGAACATGATGTATTTAAGAAAAGATGTACTTGGTTCATTTACTTGTATGGTTAGAATTAAATCTATCAGATAACAATGTAAGAAAATATAATGTCTTAAAGCATTAAATTTACTTAGTGAAACATCCTTTCAGTCCTGAGAAATCATGGGGAAGTTTT
>PVIC010007055.1:0-52163 GCA_004025085.1 Thryonomys swinderianus | reverse complement strand
GCTGGTGACGCAGGGCTCCTCAAGAGAGCCAAGCTGCCCACGGCTGTGGCAGGCGCGTGTGGCTGCGCTCTGCCCATCCACAGGTCTGTCGGATGACTCTGAGGCCTGCGCCTGCGGCTGCTGCTCGGAGGACGAAGCCGGCATGTCACTTATGCAGAGACCGGCGGCTGTGCGTCGTGTATAAAAGTGGTTTTCAAGGTCGCCTGCGCATCCTCCACGCGGAGTGGCTCGGGCCTGTGCGTCTCCTCTCCTGGCGCGTGCTCCTTCACCGGGCAGCGCGTTCCCTTCTGGGGCTTCAGGGAGCTTCGCCCTGGGGTCTGCTCCCGCCCCGGCCTCCCGGTCTCCCCGCTCTCCTTTCTTCACGCTGCCCTCCTTTCTCCAAAGCGCTGTAGCCGATGCCCTTGCTCTGTGTTTATCTGGGTGCTTTCGTTGCCCCTCGCCAGATGCACGTCAGTGGGCGAGACCCATGTGCCGTCTCAGGTGCCACGCCACGAGCTGTTCCTCTGGCCTTTCCTCTCCTCCTGTTTGAACTGACCGGGCTCCGTTCCCAGCAGAAGGGTGTGGCACCCTGGGCGGGAGAGTGGGTGTGATTCAGGGCTGCAGCCCCGACTGTGTGGCTGTGGGTGCCCGCCCTGCCTGGGTGGGCGCCGAGGGGTGCCCCCTGGCGGTGCTGCTCTGGCTCCGCCTTAGCCGTCCCTGAGGCTGCCCCAGCCCCTGGGCTCCTGCCCGGCCCCGCCTGTGTCCGGCTGCTCAGCGGGTGGAGCTCCCGTGAGGACCCAGATGCAGCCACCTGTAGGCTGTGCTTGAGCCGGAGCCGCCAGCTCTCGGCCTTCGTGCACCCCGGGCGTTCAGAAAACACTGCCTGGCGGCCCACCCGGCGGCCCGTCCCGGGTCCTGACCCCGCTGAGACACAGTGTGGACAGACAGGCTGTGGGCGTGCTGTCCGTGAAGGGGGCGGGGCCGGCCACTGCTTGGGCACCAGGGCCCTCGTGCTGCCCCCGAAGTTGCCTTTCCTCTCTTCACCTGTCCCTCCTTGGCTGCCCGCCTCCTGTCCTCTCCTCCCCCCCCTTTTTTTTTTTGCTTTTGAGACAGGGTCTTGCTTTGTAGTTCAGGCTGGTCCTGAGCTCACTATGGTGCCCAGGCAAGCCGCCGCGAACTCAGCAATCCTCCTGTCTCTGCCTCCTGAGTGCTGGGATTACAGGCGTGAGCCACCACTTCCGGCACTGTGGTATGTGCACTGTGGTATGCGGTGTTGATCGTTGGTGGGCATGTCTCTACGCCCAGCATTATATGTAGTCACCGGGGATCGAACTCAGGACCTTGCCTGTGTGAGGCAGGCGCCGGAACCACTGAGCTAACCCTCTGGCCCCGCCCCTCTCCCTTATTTAGAGAGGCCAGTTCTCCCCAGGCGTGTGGTGAGGTGGGTGTGGCAGAACTGAGACCCCCCCCCCCCCCCCGCAGCAGGCACGGCCGGGACAGGGCTGCGCTCTCTGGGGGCTGCTGCATCGCCCTTTGTGTGACCGTGTCCTGGGCTGACTGGGAGACCTCACCATGCACTTCTGGGGTGCAGGGCACAGGTGTCGCCAGACTGCTTACCTGGAGTGCAGCAGGAAGGGTCTGCGAGCTCTGAATGAGGGGCGCGGGGAGACCGAGAGCTGAGCGTCTGCAGGCAGTCACCCTGGGCCGTGGTGCAGGCACAGGGCACCTGGAGGGAGGCTCGCTGCCGGGACTGAGGCGGGAACTGGCCTGTGTGGCGGGGACACAGCGCCACCTGGCGGCCGGGGAGGGCCGAGCCCAGGAGTCAGCACAGGGCAGTCACAGCGGCAGGTGGAGAGGGCTGGGAGGGGCGGGGGGCGGAGCAGCCCTCCTGGATGCGGTCAGCCGGGCCACAGCCCGCCCTTCTCCCACCCTGGCTGCCCCTCCTCCCAGGCGGTCCACACTGCGTGCGTGCGCAGAGGCTCTGCTGTCTTCAGTCAGTGTCCTCAGCCGTGTGCTGCCGTGGACTGCCCCCGTGCCGACCATCGTGTCTACCTCTGCAGGGGTCCCAGGCCACCCTGGGGCCCACCGAGCTTCAGTTGTTCTGCTCAGCTCCTCCGTCACCTCAGGCCACTGCCTTTCCCTGGTGGACGTCAGGAGCTTGGGGACACCTGTGGGCCGGCACGTTCCGAGTGGCCGGGGACGCAGAGCTGTGTCCCCGGTGTCCCATCAGCCGCCACCAGTCGGGGTCTCAGCCCGAGTCTGAGTGCTGAGGGCGTTCTTCCCGGTCCTGGGGTTCCTGCCGTGACCCGAAGCCTTGGCGGTCCGGAGGGAGAGCGCAGGGCTCAGGGTGCGGCCGCTGCTCTGCTGCGGGGTGCGGAGACTGGGCGGGGCAGGAGCATGTAGGGGCCCGTTCCCTGCAGCTGGGCCGTGTGTCTGTCCGGCTGGCCGTCCATCTGTCCTTGCAGAGCCCCGGCCTGGACCTACAGGGCAGATCGGTATTAAGACAGCAGCTCCGGGGCCGGAGATTTAGCTCAGTGGTTCCGGCACCTGCCTCGCAAGCGCAAGGTCCTGAGTTCGATCCCCGGTGACCACATACAATACCAGGCGTGGAGACTCACGCCCACCAGCCATCAATACCACATACCACAGTGCCGGACGTGGTGGCTCACGCCTGTCATCCCAGCACTCGGGAGGCAGAGGCAGGAGGATTGCTGAGTTGGAGGCTTGCCTGGCTACATAGTGAGCTCAGGGCCAGCCTGAACTGCAAAGTGAGACCCTATCTCAAAAAAAAAAAGAGGACAGCAGCTCTCCCGTGAGAGAGGCAGTCCCTTCATTCTGGATGCTAGAGACACCCAAAGGCAGGGGGAGCCTGGAATCCCCCACCAGCCCCTGAGCTGGCATCGTCCTTTCATGACAGTGGGAGCCAGGCCACGAGAGCTGTGCCCGCGCGCACCCGCTCACCGTCTTTGTCTTCAGCAGCAGTGCCGTGAGGGTCCAGGCCTTTGTAGCGGGGCCAAGTCAGCGCTCGCTGAGCAGGTTCCCGTCCGGGCTGCCGCCAGGTTCAGCTCCCAGGGTGCTCACCCACAGCCCTGCCTGCTGGTTCTGGTGCCAGCGAATGGCACGTCCTCCGTGGAACACACTCTGGAGCGGTGGCTCAGGGGTGCCAGCATGCTCAGGGGCTGCGTGGAGACGGCCGCAGGCCTGTGCAGTGCCGGCCTCCCCGCAGCAGAGGCAGGAGGCCGCCGCGGCCTTTGGGGCACCTGCTGTGTCCTGGAGCCCGTGCTGCCGGCCCGTGGCGACCTCCGGCAGGCTGCCCCCTGGTGCTCCACGTTCTGAGTTGTGCTTGTGTTGCTCTGAAGCCTGTTTCAGGGAGCAGCGAGTCCTGCTGGGCCCGTCTGCTTCTGTTTAATGACCGTTGCAGGCTGTCGTAGCATTTTCCAGAAGAGTGCAGTCTTTGACACCCAGATGGTCTCATCTGGTGTTTTGAAACAGTCTCCATTGTCCTGACAACAGGGCTTCCTGGCCCGGACGTGAATGAAGTCACGGGAGAGCAGGCGAGTGTGGCGCGTGGGCCCCGCTGCGGTGGGTCTGCAGCTTTCTCTGTTGATAAGGTGGCGTTGTCCTGACTGGCCGTGCCTGTCCGTCCCCACGTGTGGCCTGGCGCCTCCCGGCTCCCAGGCCCTGCAGCGGCCCTGGCGGGAAAGAGGCCGAGGCGTGTGGGCTGCTTGGAGGGGCTGGCCTCGCATGGGCAGCAGAGCGCTGGGAGCACAGCGAGCGGGGCCGGGCGAGAGGTTGGCCGGTCCCGCGGTGGAGGACGGAGAGACGCGGCCTGGCTCTGAGTGCAGGGTGTCCGTGTTAGCAGGCGAAGTGTGGCTGCCAGAGCAGTGGCTTGATCTGGGGGCACAGGAGCCGCGCGGGGCTCCCTGGTGCTGCTGCTGCTGTGCTGCAGGCCCTCGCTCCTCTGGGGCTTCAGTCGCACGGCCCTGGGGACCTCACGTGTGAAAGAGCTGCTGGAGCTCCAGCCATCGTGGCCAGGTTCCAGGCTGTCGGAAGGAAGCCTTTCGAAGAAGAAGCCTTCTGGACTGTGGGGGCTAGAAGGGTTACTGGGGACCCAGCTCCACTTCGCATGACAGCATGGCCAGGACGGAGAAGGCTCCTTGTTCCGTGAATGCGGCTGGGTCCCCACTAACCATCCAGCCCCAAAAAGTCCGGAAGGAGTGAAGATGCTGCCAATGTGAGGACGGAGCCTGGAATTCTGGGAGGAAACCACTGGTGTCTCAGCAGCCCTGAGGGCGGTGAGGACCGTGCCAGGCGCCTAGGACTGTGATTGGGACCAGTTAGAGAAACGGCTGCTCAGTGCCACGCCTTCGTGTGTGGAAAATGTGCATGTTCTGCAGAGCGGCCCTTGCCATGCAGGAGCCACGCAGCTGCGTCACAGGATGTCAAGCAGCGGGCAGTGGCCAAGGGGCCCAGTCCTGTGCCAGGCCTGTACCCTCAGGGCGGAGCCCTGCTCTGCCTGCCAGTGTGGCCCCGGGCCTTTGCCCTTCTCCTGTAGGCCACCCGGGCCTCGCTGTGCTGCTGCCTTCAAGCGCGTGCCACCCTGATGCCCTCCCTCTCCAATGACACGTGCGCTCCATCCTGCGGCCTGTCGGAAACACGAGGCCTGATAATGCGGACTGCACAGGGCTCGACAGGAAAGTCTCCTGGAAGGTGGAAGCATCCCGGGGCTCAGAGGCAGGCAGTGGAGCACCCCGACGTAAAACCGGAGAGAGGGCTGTAAGTGGCCAGCACACTGAGGAAAACACATTGCATGTTACAAGAAAGAAAGAGAAAGGGTGCAAACGGTGAAATACGGATTTCGTTCTTACCAAAACAAAATCACGGACAATAAAGCAAGACCCTTCAGGTTGTCGCTGAGATGGACGCACTGTAAAAGCTGAACAGAATCCACAGTGGGAACGGAGGATCTGGCCGCCCCGCGGGGGAGTGCGCGTCCGGACCGGAGGTCAGCTTGACCGGGCGCCGCCCTCTCGCGGGCGGAGGGTGCTGGTGCAGACGGCTGCCCTTTCCGTGCGGCCCGCGCGCTCCGGGCTCCTGCTGCCTCCCTGAGTCTGGACACTGACCTGGGAACGTCTTGGTCGCGCTGCACCAGCTTCTCAGAATATTCTTGGTTTTTAAATTTGGGAAGGTTTTGGACTTGGAGCTTTGTCCCCAGCACGACTGTGCGTCACATCCTGCCGTGACTGCGTGTTCTGCCTCCCACTTCCACCCTCTGAGAGTGCACCGCGGCCTGTGTGGCTCTGCCGAGCCGAGGCCGCCTGCGGGAGCTGCAGCCTGGCCGTCATCGGGTTGGGAAGGGGCTCTGGCACCGGGCTGTCTTCTGGTCCCTCCGTCGCCCCTCGCTGTCCTTTACCACCGCGGCTGGCATTAGAGGTCTGGGGTCCCCTGCTGTGGGGCTGGCGTGTGCCCAGGATGGGCCCACTGGGTATCAGCTGACCGCCTCCCTGCCGTGGCAGCCGGAATGTGCAGGGTCCCTGAAGAGATGGCCTCAGAGCACCCTGGGTGCGGCAGGGAGCGCCGGGCCGGCTCTTTCTGGCTCGGGGCGCCTGGTCTCTGCCCTTTGTGCTCGGTGGGCTGTGCGTCTTCTCAGAGGACAGCAGCTGCTGCCTCGGGCGCGCGTTGGCGGGAGCCCCGGTCTGTTGCGGGCACTCTGCGCGGCCTTTGGCCTGGGCTCCAGGCCAGGTATGGGGTGTGTGTGGGGGAGTGGGCTCTCCGTTGCTCTGTCCTGGGGCGGTCGGTCTCCAGCAGACTAGCGTTCCTCGGGCCCGAGGGAGGGGAGGCCTTGCAGCCCTGCCGGGCCGGCCGTGCGCTTCCGGGAAGCTGGCCTTGGAGCTGCTCTGTCTGGGCTCCGAGGGCCGGTGTGGGCAGGTGAGGGAAGGTGTGCCGGCAGGCGCCGTAGCCTGGGCAAGCCATGTTTGGGGCAGGAGGCAGTGCGAGTTACGGCCCGAGTTACGACTGTAACACGACAAACTTGAGTCACAACTGAAATTTTAGCTTTAACTTAGGCACGAAGTCTTGAGTTATGACCCAAATGCTGGTTGCTTGTGTTTAACCCTTGAAGAGCTGTGGAAGGAACCTCACAGCATCCTCTCCTGTGTGGGGTTCCCTGCGAAATCCGGGCCGGTGTCTGAGGACCTGAGATCCGCCTGTGGCAGGAGGGACTGAAGGCTGGGTAGAGCCCGAGCCTTCACTGCCCGGCCTGGGTCACAACCAGTCTCCAGGAAGAACCGAGTTCAGAAGCCCAGGGCCCACTCGCTGGCGCCGCAGGGCGGATGGGAGGGAACAGCGGCTCGGCCTTGCGCACTCAGGCGTCTGTCTCCGTGGAAGTGGGCGCGGGCGCGGCCGGGCTGAGCTCGGTGCCCGGAGCGGGCTGTGGCCGGTGCAGTGGGCGGGCGCAGGGAGCCGCGGGGAAGCAGGGCAGCAGGAGGGTAGTGGATGCTTTGGGCCGTTTCCGGCTGTGCTCATTCCGAGCTCCGGAGGCGGCGGAGGGCGCGTGCGCCCCGGTCCAGAAGAGCAGCTTCAGCGTGAGTGGGCAGCCTGCCCGCCGCTCCGGGAGTCGCCCCGTGTGTGAAGTCAGCAGCTCTGCCCTGGGAAGCGCTGTGGTCCCAAGCTGCCTCGGAGACGCTGCCGAAGGGCAGCAGTTACCACTCGCAGGCCTAAGGTGACGTCCGCAGAGCAGCGACAGCAGGTGAGGGCAGGAGCACCTCCCGCCCGGCCCACGTGTCCCTCTAACAGTTACCTGGCTCTTCCGCCGAGCCAGGAATCAGACAGCACTGAGGCGTCTTGCAGTGTTTCCCTCTTTATTTACAAGCCAGAAAAGGGCGTTAGGAGACCCCACTCAGTGTGGCTTGGCCGTCTAGATTCCCCGGGCGGGCAGCCTCCCTGCGGGGCCGCCTGTGTTCCTGTTCCCCGCTCCCTGAAGCTCACGCGTGTCCCTCCCCAGTGACGTCCAGGAGCGATTCTGTGGCTCCAGAACGTCCACCATGTCGATGCAGCGCACTGGGCACCACCCCTTGGCGAGCGGAGGTGTGCTCGGCGCAGGTGCCTCCCAGGGCTGGCGGGGGCGGGGCCTGGAGATGCTCTTCTGCAGGCATGGGCCTCTGCTTCTGCGGGGAGCTCTTGGCTTCACTCTGCGGCGGTTCAGGCGGGTGATCGCTGCCCGGAGGCTGCCTGCCTGGCTGCCTGCCTGTCTGTAGCAGACACGAGGGTCCCGCCGCGCCCTTAAGGAGCAGAAGCGCCCGGTGACCGGCTGGCTCTGGAACCTGGTTCTGGTTCCGCCTTGTACGCAGACCTGGTTGTCGAGCCGCTTCAGTCGGCGCGGTATCCACAGAGACTCTGGAGCTTCCTGGAGGGAGGTTCGCCCGCAAGGGACGCACAGGCACCTGGCTCCAAAGCCTTCTGCGGAGGCCCTCAGCCTGGCCAGTCAGCAAGGGCAGGGCACCCCCAGGCCTGCAAGCTCCGCGGCTAAGTCGCCAGACCTGCAGGGGGCGATGGGAAGCCCCGTGGGAGCTGGCCTCAGGGTGCTGGGGAGAAGCGGGAGCTGCATGTGGACTCAGCCCTCAGCCTGGGTGGACCCCGTGCCCACACGGACGAGCCGGGCGGTGGCGCGGAGGTGGGGAGGGTCGGCAGCGGGACGACCCCCTTGGCTAGCTCTCCTAGGACAACTGTCAGGGCCACGCCCGTAAGGAGCAGGGTCTGAGCTGCCGGCTTCCTGCTGTGCCCTTGGAACAGCTGCTCTTGTTTTGATTTCAGCTCTGTCTCGTGAATAATTGGCCAAAGCTTGAGGCCATCGTCCAAGCCAGGACACGTTGAAAAAACAGCCTTATCAAGGTCTATTTACCACCCTGAACCCACCCATTGTGTTACTTAGAGATTCCTAACATTCCCTCTGTGGAGACGTGGCCCTGTTCAGCGTGGTAGTGTTTTCCGTGCCTGCCCTGACTCCCGGGGTCCAGTCTGGCCCATCTCCGCATCCTGCCAGTGGGCAGTCTCCTGCCGCGCGGTGGTTCGCGTGCGCTGTGTCCTCTTGTGATCTGAACGTGTGTTAGAATCCACACGGCACATAACACTCGACTGCTTTAAACTCTACAGCACACATCCAGAGTCCCGCACCTCTTTACTGCTGACTGGTTCAAAACGTTTTCATCACCCCCAAAAGAAACTCACTTGTCAGCAGTCAGACCACGCTCCCCTCCCGGCTCCTGGCAGCAACAGGGCAGGGCTCCCCGAGCGTCGGGTGTGAGTGATGTCAGCCGCTGTGTGTTCTCCGGCTGTGCGGTGTCCCCTGGTGCCCTACGGCCCCTGTCCTGTCTGTCTGCTCCTGCACTGATGGGCAGTGGGTGGGTCCCACCATCGAGGGCCTGTGCGCGGTGCTCCGCGGCTGCTTTCGGTCCCTCGCCTCCTCTGCACGGATCTGCTGGTCACGCAGAGCTCTGTCTGACCGTCGAGGAGCCGTTCAGCTGGTCTCCTCGTGCACTCCTGCAGGTGACGCCGCGGGACCGGGTGCCACTGGGCTGTCCTGGTGAGCCGTGCCACGTGGGCAGCTGGGCCCAACTGATGGTCCCTCCACCGGGTCAGGCACCCTCCTTGCGGACTGGACTGTTGGAGGAGCTGTTCCTCAGTTTCCGCTCTGTGTGTATCTGTGCACATGTGTGCACCCTGTTTTTAAGTCGCCACAAATGGCTTCGCTCTCCATGTCCCCTCGGCACCTTCTCATCACCAGCGACTTTGGTGTTGCTGAGGTCACAAGCCCTGCAGGGAAAGGTGGGTTCGAGAAGCGACTCTCTGGCTGATCCTGTCACGGGAACACAGCACAGTGGCCCGCTCCAGCGAAGGCAGCATTCTCTCGTGGGGCCGCCACTGTGTGACCGAGTGTCCACGTGGTGCAGGCTCGTGTTTCGGCGCCCTGGTGCACGCTGGCTCCGTTCTGCTGGGCTCCCTCCCTTACTCCACTCGAGCCTCTTAGCCTGTGCTCTGGGAGACGGACGCCCCGAACTGCTGCCGGGTTCTTCTTTAAGAGACCCCAGGAGAGGAGCAGGGAGCGTTGGCAGGCGGCGCGTGGCTAAGCGGTGCTTCGGGGTGTGAGGCGCACATGCCCGCCTCAGCTGTGTCAGGGCCGCGGCCACTGCTCCTGTCCACGGCGGTGTCCCCGCCCCACCCGCCCAGCCCAGCCCTGCAGCGTCCAGTCTGCTTGCACGTCGGTGGTGCGCCGTGTCCGTGCCATGTGCGTGTGGGGTCGTGGAGCCGAGTCCCCATGTGGCTGGCACGTATGCCCGCAATGTGTCCTCAGGGCTGGCATTCTGGGGTAGGCACGTGATATGGGCTTCTGACCCAGTCATCTGCCAGCGCACGCCAGGCTGCTGGCATCCTTTGGACGCCTCAGATAGCGCTGTGAGGGCAGGGGAGAAGCACCTGTTGGCATTCCGGTGTGGCACTGGGTTGCCCAGACTGGGACGGCTCTCTTGGGTGGCAGTTCTGTGTCTTCCCTTTCAGGAGCCGGGTCACACGTGGTTCTAGTGGTCACGCGTGCCGGAAACCATGCTTATGTAGTTGGCACTTTGGGGTCTTGGGGTTCCTTTGAGACATTCAATCCTCAGCGTGAGGACGGTGTGGGGGTCACGGAGACAGGTTTGCAGACCTGCTGTGCAGGTGTCCCTGTGAGGGTGCCGAGCGTGCTGCTGTACCCGAGCGTCCATAGCCGCCAGATGCCACACGCTCGCTGTGAAGGGAGGTACCGGGAGGCCTGGAAAAGAACCCCAGCTTGCTCCCTCGTGTGCCAGGCGGAGGGCGCCCCTCGCTGCATGGCCTGCCCGTGTGTGGGGCCGGCTGTCTGGACAGCGGGCTGGGGGAGCACAGTCTGGGCAGGTCCCTGCCCCACGCCCCGCCTGGCCCCGGGGGACGGTGCCCTTCAGCCCCGTGCTGGCCTTGTTTCTGCGTGGGACTGACTGGCGGGTGGCGCTGCCGCTGGGTACATATGGCTGGAGGCGGGCCGCGTGTGCGTGGGCCTGTGTTTGTGCCAGTGGGGGTCAAGGGGCCCCTCAGGGCCCGACAGGTGGTCTCCGGATGGACCAGTGTGACGGCGACCCGTCCTGGCTCCAGCTCCAGGCGCCGGGGAGCCTCCCCCACCCCGCAGTGCGGTCTGGCTCACGCGCACCGCAGCTTCCAGACATGGGCCCAGCAGCGGGAGGGGGGAAGCGCCGTGCAGGGTCCTGGCCTCCGCTCTGCCGCTGCCTGCCGGGCCTCACCCCTGCTCTCAGTCTTGCAGGGCCTTGGTTCCCCTTCTGTCTTTTTTTTTTTTTTTTTTTCTTTCTGTAGCAGTGATTGAACCCAGGGCCTTCACACTGAACTATACACCTAGTCCTGTACATTTTTTAAGGCAGGGTCTCAGGAAGTTGCCCAGGCTGGGCTCCAACTTGTACTCCTCCTGCCTCGGCCTCCCAGGGTGCTGGGATCACAGGCTAGTAAAGAATGTTCCGGAAAGTCATTTATCAGGCGCCAGTTCCCAAAGCTCACGTGTGTCTCAGGCCCCAGCGGTGCCATGCCTGTCTTGGCTCTGTGCCTTCTGATCCTTGTCATTTTAAGAAGTGGCATCACGGCCCAGTCTGCAGAGTAGCCACCCAGCGGGGAACAGGCTTGGGGTGACACCCCTGTCCCTGCACAGACGCGGGGGCGTGGCCCTGGGGACAGTGTGAGGGCGAGGAATGGGGCAGGGGGGTGAGGAGGAAGCAGATGCGGCCCTGCTGGCGAGCGAGCGTCTTTTCCTCCTAGAGTCGCAGGTACGCTTCCCCGGCTTGGGCCGGATGGGGTTCAGTGTTCAGACTGGCGACATGTATGTTTCATTGACCCTCTAAACCGGGCAGGCATTCAGAAACCAGGGCATTTGTGTGGCAGGGCAGCCCTGGCCTCTGGGCAGAAGCCGGTCTATTGAGACCGGGGACTGCTCTTTCTGGGGCGAACCGGGGTGGCCTCTGTCCCTGATGAGGCCCTGGCCTCGGCTCAGAAGGGTACAGCCAGGAGAGGGCGCCTCGCAGCCTTATGCTGCTGGGCTACAGACAGAGAAACCGAGGCCCAGGCAGATGGAGCCGTGACTGCATAGGTGACAGGGTGAAGCTAGGCGAACACAGGCTAGAAGGGTGCTCTGGCGTGGGACCAGGGCCTGGGCATTGCCAGCAGGTGGCAGCCTGGTGCCACCTCATCCTGCATCTGCCCCCTTCTTCCCTGTCTTTTCTTTCTCCTGTGCCTTCCGCTCCCGGCCCTCCCCCCTCTTCTTCTCGCGCTCCTGGCCTGCAGTTTCCTGCCCTCAGGAAGGCGGCTGGCTGACAGGGTGCTTTCCTCCTGTCACGGCTGTTTGCCCGCATTTCCTTCCGACCTCCTGGGCCCAGGCCCTCTGGCTGTGAGGCAGCAGGAGGCCGAACCCCGCGGCCCTTCCCCATCTGGGGTGCTGCCTCAGAGCCTGCGTTGCCTTCCTCAGAGGAGCCTGGTCCTAGATATGTGGGCACCCGAGAGCCCGGGCCTGGGCCCTACAGGAGGCGCCTCGCGCGGTGCCACTGAGGCACAGCTGCCTCTGCTTCCCGTGTCCAGCGGGGACGCGTCGCCTGGGCACAGTGCAGGCCCCTGGTAGGGGCCTCTTCTGCCTATGGCCTGACCCTCTTCTCCTCTCTGGCAGCCGTGGTGATGCCCTTGCCTTGAAAGAGCATCCCTCCAAACCCTGTCCTTGGGAAGGGCTGAAGACACTTGCTTCCTGAGTGACACCGGGAGCAGCACGGGAGGAGGGACTCTGGCTGGCTGCACGTCCCTCCTGCTGAGGCTGGCACGCGTCATCCACGTCAGGCCAGGGTGGACAGCAGCCCTGCCACTGTCACTGCGGTTCCTTCTGCCAGTTCTGCCCTCCACGCGACACTGGAGAGCCCGGGCGTGCACTGTGCTTGGCCAGGTGCTGAGGGTCGGTGCTGTCCAGCTGAGTCAGAGCCCCCGTCCGGGGTCTCAGTCACGGGGAGACCTGGGGGAGGGGCTTCCGCTGTGCCGCAGCTGCACACGTGAGGGAAGCCTTGGAGGCTCTGCCGCCGCGTGGTGACCTCTCGGTGGTCTTCAGGCTGCGGCTGAGTGCGCAGTGAAGGGTATTCTAGGCAGCCAGGAGAGCCGGCGTAAACTCAGACGCATGGGGGATATGCCAAGGGCGTCTTCGGGTCACGGCGAACAGCTGATGTGCCTAACTGGAGGCGAGGGCAGGATGGAGCTTGGTGAGAAAGGTGTTGACGCGGCTGGCTGACCCAGGCCGGAGCCAGCGTGGGGCCGGCTTCCGCTGTAGACCTTGGCTGCCCACGCTCTTTGGCGTCCTGCGTGCAGCCCCGCTTGTCCTCCACACCGCCCGTCCCGGGTGGGGGGCTAGCCCTGGCTGACTCCACAGATCCATGGGCCAGCACCGGAGGCCAGGGGTGGGTGTGCCAGCTGGCTTCTGTGGGCCTGGCCTCCCTCGGAGGTGGCATCCCCAGCAGGAAGAATCATAAACAGTACTGGCAGACATGCTGTGGCCCTGCCAGACGTCATGAAGGGGAGGAAGCCAGAGTCCTGAAGCTCTCCACGGGGAGCAGGGAGGTAGGGCCTTCCAAAGGGGCTCGTCAGACTGACTGGCTGGCCGAGCCGGAGGGCTGGGGCGCCGCTGCTGCTGGAGATCCGCCAGAGACTCCACGCAAGGACACATCCAGCCAGAGCACTGGCTGGTCGCATGGCTGGAGCTTCGCAGACGTGAGGCCACAGTGGGCGCGACAGAGGCTTTGCTCCAGGCTGCATGGCAGCGTCCGGCTCTGATGGGCCTGGAGAGAGCTTGGGCCATCCCTGTGCTGGGCTGTGCCTCCTGTTGCCTGGCACCACCTGGCTTGCCTGCACCTGGTTGGCATCCTGGCATGTGGGGCAGCTGTTTGGAACAACGCTTCCTGGGCTTCCTAGAGACCTACTTGCTCCCTCCAGAAGGGCAGCAGGACGGAGGCCGCCCACAGCTGCCGGGGTTCGTCAGAGCGGATCCAGAGCTGGGCACGCACTGTCTGTCCCGAGGGTGCTGGGCCCAGAGGGCTCGAGGGCACCTGGAGGGTCAGCCTGTGGACGGTCCGGGCTCTGGCAGACTTCTGCTGACATTCACCCAACCTTGGCCTTAGGTGTGTCTTCCTCATGAGGCACATGTGGTGCCCACCCCATGGCCAAGGTCAGGGAGGACTCGGGCACCTCTGGAGCTCTCACTGGCCCCTCCCTGGCAGCCTGGCTGACATTATGTGGCCAGCCCCACGAGGGAAAGGTGCAGGCAGTCTCCTGGACAGGTGTCTTGCCCAGCGCGTGGCCGTCTGATGCCATGGGAACGCGATCCTCCCAGCGCAAGGACCACAAGTGACAGTGTGACCTTCAGCCTGGACACGTGGGACGGCAGGCCATGCCCTGGCTTCCCAGCAGCCGCCCCCTGCTCACAAGTGACCCACTGGTCTGAGGAGATAATCTCTCTTTCCTGGACTCTGTTTCTCCTCGCACCACCCAGCAGCGGAGTTGTTGTCGGTGGGTACTGGTTGCCCGCGGGTTCTCCAGGCACAGGCCCGCGCTGCCTCTGTGCACGCTGTGCAGTAGTGGCTGGCTCTGACCCAAGTTGGCCAAGGAGTGCCATCACCTGGGTTCAGACTCCCTGGCCCCAGGTGCCTTTGGGTGATGGTGGCCCTGGGACAGAGGAGGCCCTGTGGCAGGCAGCTGTGCTCTGGAGAGGGAGCGGCGGGCACCTCTTGTCCGGGGCCCGCCTCGAGCCTTTGCGTGGTGTTCTGCGGCTGGTGGGAGTGGAAGAAGTGAGGGACATTGTTCGCTTTGAGGCCAGGTCTTCGGTGCTCGCAGACCTCTGCAGGGCAATGGGGCGGGTGGGGATGGGCTTCGGCTGCTGGAATGCTGGGTGCTTGCTGTCACATTGCCTGCGTTCAGCAGAGAAGCCTGGGCATGCGGACGTGGCCCACGCTCCAGGACGGAGCTGTGAGATTCTGGACGCCTCATCTCTGGGCACAGCCCCTGCTCAAGGCTTGGGGAAAGCGCTGGCTCCTGGACAGCCCTGCTCTGGAGCAGAGCGCTGTGTGTGGCTGGGGTGGAGCCGGGAGGCAGAGGGATCCCTCACAGCACCCACTGCTCTTCCTGTGACTTCCTTTCCTTCTCTGCCTGCTGTGTGGCCTTTTTACAGCAAGGGAGCAGGGATGTGGGAAAACCCTGGCATGGCTGATCTGGGCTCAGGTCTCCACATTCTGCCTCAGTCCCCGCTGCTATCGGCCTAGCCTTGAATGGGGCCACATAGCCCTCCCTGCATTCCGAGTTCCTACTTCTGTGCCAGGCCGGTGCTGCCCAGGGCCCTTCCTGCTCCTGCTCACAGCCATGCCCACGCCTGCCACTGTACCAGTCACTCATCTGAGCATGTGCTTTGGATCTGACTGACGCTCTGGTTTGACTTCTTGTGCCCTATTTGAGAGCACTGGGCATCTCAGTCCCTGCTCAGCACTTGCCTTTGCCCATGCTGCAGGGCAGCTCCGTGCCTCGGGCGCATTCCTGCTGCCCTCCTGCTCCTGTGGAGGACGGGAGACAAGCCCGTGCTGACTCCACTCCGTCCAGCGTCCATCTCCATGGTGACTTTGCTACAGAGTGATTGGGTGTGTGCTTATTGTGGGGTTGGCGCCAGGGGCGCTTGCTCCTTTCTAGGTTGGCAAGGCCACTGCTGTCCCCATAGCCACTTACGTCATGGGGGTTGATGTCAGGGTCAGCTGGCAGCTAATTAATACTTATCCATTAGCACTTAAGTCTCAGTTTCCTCTTTGATAAGAGAACACTGGGGCAGAGAGGTAGGGTGACATAGGCCTGCACCCCGGTCATGGTCACAGAATTGTCACCATCCAGCCCTTGCGCCCTTGGGCCAGGCACACAGCAGTGGCTGAAGGATCCGTGTGTGTGGCAGATGCCCATCTCCTAGCGCGGGGTCAGATGCTGTAACGCCCAGGAGGCGGAATTTAAGAAGCACAGAGCTCAAAGTTCTGGGGGTGAGATTAAGTGTCAGGGCTCTGGGGAGCCGGTATCCAAGTGGTGCCTCGGAGGGGGACCCTCGGGGTGATGTCTGGGTGACCCCTAGAGTACAGGGGGGTGCAGGGGCAGGACCCAGCTGCTGCGTGGCGTCGTTCTCCTGGGTGGCGAAAGGACGGGCGAATTCACGTATCAGATGCAGGTGCGCTCTAGCCAAGGGGATGCTTGCGTGGTGGGCGTGAGGGGCAGGGGGCGGCACAGAGCTTGGGTCACAGCTGAAGCTCTCTTCTGGAGAAAGGCCGAGGGACACGGCACGGCCACGTGGGGTCCCCCGCGCGGGCGCTGTGCAGAGGCCTGCAGGGAACCCCGAGATTCTCAGCTCAGCGTTTCTTTTAGTTTTAATTGGCACATAGTAATTGTGGACCA
Source organism: Thryonomys swinderianus (assembly GCA_004025085.1). Taxonomy (NCBI): domain Eukaryota; kingdom Metazoa; phylum Chordata; class Mammalia; order Rodentia; family Thryonomyidae; genus Thryonomys; species Thryonomys swinderianus. Next base: position 36,677 of record PVIC010007055.1, on the reverse strand, counting down.
CTGTGGGGTGCAGTGTCAGGTTCAGCGTGCCCTGAGCAGGTCAGTCCGTGTATCCGTCAGCCCGTGCATCTGTCTGTCTGGACAGCGCTCGGGAGCCTCTGCCAGCTGTCTTGCGGCTCACCGTTAGTCGCCAAGCACAGTGGCCCTGCTGTGTTACACAGGTTGGAAGTGACTCCCCTACCAGCTGCGCCCGGTGTCTGTAAACCCCAGTCCCTGTGGTCTCGGGGGCAGAGTGAGTTGGGAGATGCCCCAGAAGCGGCCACGCTATCTCCTCCGGGCTGCGGACAAGCAGGCAGACGCAGACTCGGGTGCTGGCGCGGTGCGGGTGCCGGGGTGGCTCACTGTCGGTGCCCTTGCCTCCCCTGCAGACGTGTGCAACAGCACCGACCTCCCCGAAGTGGAGATCATCAGCCTGCTGCAGGAGCAGCTGCCCCATTACAAGCTGAGGGCCGACACCGTGTACGGCTACGACCACGATGACTGGCTGCACACGCCCCTGGTCTCCCCGGACACCAGCGTCGACCTCACCACCGAGCAGGTCGAGGAGACACTGAAATACTTCCGTAAGTCGCCCTCCCCGAGTGGCGGCGGGCGAGGGCCCCTCCCCGGCCAGGCTCCGGCGCGGCCTCGGGTGGGTGGCTGAGTCCCGAGGTGCCCCGGCCGCGGAAGGGGATGAGGAAACGCGGCCAGAGTGCCGGACAATCAAAGGTCTGGGTGTGAAATGTTCTGAATAGAAGTTGACGCCTGCTGCCAACTCCACGTCTGTGTGAGCTCTGCAGGCAGCTGTTCCAGTCAGAGCGAAAGCAGGGCACCGAGGCCCGTGCGTCTCAGGGTACGTGCCAAGCTCTTTGCAAGCCCCTGTGTCCTCGGGGATGACGCCACGCGGAGATGCATTGTGAGTGGAAAAGCAAGACCAAAGTAGCCTTTTTTTTTTTGAGACAGGGCCTCGCTTTGTAGTTCAGGCTGGCCCTGAGCTCACTCTGTGGCCCAGACAAGCCTCGAACTCAGCAGTCCTCCTGCCTCTGCCTCCCGAGTGCTGGGATGACAGGCGTGAGCCACCACACCCGGCAAAGTAGCCTCCTTTTTAGGTCCTGAAGGTTCACTCGGAACTGCTCAGGGCAGCCGCCCTGGTTCTTACCTCTCTGCGGGGCCTGCTGTGCCACAGGCGGCTCTGCCTCCGCGGGGCCTGTTGGATGCTCCAGGTGGCACCGCTGGGTCTGCCATGGAGGAGACGGGAGCGTGGAAGCTGTTCATTCTGTAACACGGCCCACAGTTTCCAGCCTCTTTTTTTTTTTTTTTTTTAATTTTTGAGACAGGGTCTCGCTTTGCAGTTCAGGCTGGCTCTGAGCTCACTAGTCCAGGCAAGCCTCGAACTCAGCAATACTCCTGTCTCTGCCTCCCGAGTGCTGGGATGACAGGTGTGAGCCACCACGCCCGTCTAGCCTCTTTTTAAAAGCAGACTTGAACGGAGATTCTCTCTTTCATTTATTGAGTTTTAAGTGATATGTTTAAGGAAAAAGCCATCCCGATAGATTTGGAAGCGGACGACACAGCTTATAGCAGACCTAGAACTGCAGAAACAAGAGTTTCTATCGCATGGCTGCGTCGGAGTCTTCCTGCTTCCCTTTCCCCTTGGTTTCTGTGTCTGCAGCGAAGTGGGTATTTGCTGAGCATCTATTAATGGACAAGCAAACAGAAACTCAACTGAGACTGGGGTCTGCACTGAGGTCCTGGAGCCTGAAGGTCAAGCAGGGAGATTAGGTGTTCTATGATCTTATAAAGGAGAAAGTTGTCCTCTGTGCCAGCAACTTCTAGTCGAAATGCAATATCTGCTTCCGTTGCAAATGTGAACAGCAGAGCACAGCGGTGCCACAGCCCTGCCCTTTGTGCCCGTCAGGATCTTGGGTGCTTCCCACTGTGGAAGCAGACCCCTACCCAGAGCCCTGCTCCACGGTGCGGGGGACGGTGTTGTCCCATGTGTTAGTGAAGAAGCTCTTACATCATGGCCCACTTTCCGCTCATGGCACAGACTCCGTGGCCTTGGCAGCCACGTGATCACTGTTACTGTCCTGCCCAGTCCTCGAGGTGCTGTTTTGTTCTCAGATCTGTCTGCCGAGGGGTCTGCAAGCCCTGCCACCACTGGCCCAGGGGCTGCTGGGAGCCCAGACTCAGAGCCTCTGTGTCGCATTGGGCTTCATGCGTTTGTTTGCTTGTGTGTCACCCGGGAGATACGTGACTCACAGCCCTAGGAATCACCGTGTGTCGGGTCACTGGGCGGAGAGTGAGAAGATGACATGACCCTTGTATGTTCCAGGCTTCCTTTCTGCATTTGTGAGGGCGGTGGCCTCCCTTGGCAAGCACCCCACCGCTGTCCGAGTTCCTTGTGTGCAGAACCATGCCCTGCCTCTCAACCTGCCCTGCTGGGCTTGCTGAGTAGGGGGGAGCTCGGGGCCCCTGCCTGGAGCGAGAGTCTCTATGCCTGGCCGCCGAGTGGATCCAACTCCAGTGAGTCTGAGAAACAACAGGAAAGCGGGCCACAGAGCAGCTGTGCCCTAAACAGAGGTGTTCGGGGTTACCCGGCTGAACAGGAGCAACAGCCAACATTTAGTGCCTCTGTGCGCTGGGTCACGTGTAAGGCTTTCCCGGGACCCCTTTAGTCCCCGGTGACCTCTGGGTCACACACTCCAGGTCCCTGCCCTGCAGCCAGCACACGGGACACTGAGGCGCGGGATGGCAGCTTCGCCAGAGAAGTTCACACACAGGCTGTCTGGTGGGTAACCCTCTTGCCCGCTGTCAGAGAATGGGGCAATGTGGACCTGTCTCCCGTAACCCCAGTTTCACAGTTCCTTAGCGGCTTGTTTATGTAAGATGTGTGCTGCATGCGTGCAGCTTTCACGGCTCAAGGTCACTGGCCCAAATGACACCTAGTCTGGTGTTGTCTGCGGAGAAGTCTCATTTTTTTCTGTGATTCCCGCTGAGTCCTGACCCCGTCCCTGGCTGCAGGTGGTGACGAGCAGGTGCGCTGTGGACTTTCTCACCTGCGTTCAACAGCCCCAGACGTGAAGGCTGCCGGGCTGGCTGGCAGGCTAGCAGGTAGTGGTGGCCTCTTTTGGGTCCCCCTTCCAGGGGCACCGGTGGTAGCTTTGCGAGCGTTGGTGAAGATCACACGTGTTCACAGCAAGTGACCTGCTGGCCACCCCAGTTCCGAGGCTGCCTGCAGCGGCGTCCCAAGGAGAGGAGAAGGTCACAGAGCAGACAGGCAGCGCTGCAGGATCCACTCCCTCGCTTGCCTTCCCTGAGAGGTGCTGCCGCAGCCTGTGCCGTGTGTGTTTACGGAGGGCCAGCGGGTGCGGCCCTGCCGGGGGCTGGCCTGGTTTGGGTTCAGCTGAAGGCGTCAGCCAGGAGATGAGAGCGTCCTGTGACTCCCCAACCTCCTCCAGGACCTAACTCGGGCTCTGCACAGGCTGGGCGAGGCCCTCCCTGGCATCCAGGGTGAGGTGTTTACCCAGCTGCTGGGGCAGGGGAGGAGGAGGGGCTGGGAAGCTGCATATTAAACCAGCTTTGCTGGCCTTTTAAAGTTTCTTGAAATTAAATTTCCATTCAAGCTGTAAAGACTGTTAGTATATTCCAGCTGTCCTTGTGCAGTGGCCCCGAGGCCCGGGTGCGGTGCTTAGCTGAGCTCCTGGAGATGGCTGCTGGGCTGCGCGTCATGCCCGGCTCCCCACGCCCCGTGCTCTGGGCTGGGCCTGCGCCGTGAACCCGCAGCGACACTACCTCCGTTCCAAGGCTCACAGTGTGGGGTCTGTTTATGGGTGTGCAGGGCTCGTCCAGAAGACAGGGTCTGCTGGGGTCGGGCATGTGGGTCAGCGTGGTGTCAGGGGTTCTCAGCGCTGCTGATGCCACCTGCCTTGGTCCTGCTGACCCCTCAAGTTGGCACGGGGGCCCTGTGGCGGCTCCCAGTTCCTCTCTGTGTCTCCAGCTGACCTGCATCTCCTGCTCCCCACCCTCCTCTCCTGCGCACGGGGCCACCCTGAGCCACGTGGGGCTCAGAGAAGGTTTGTTGTCCAGGCTGTGCTCACAGGCGCGGCCCTCCGTGGGGTGCTGCTCTTGATGGTGGTGCTGGGCCTGCCTCTCCGACGTCCTCTCCCTGGCTGCAAGCTGGCCACACGCACGAGGCACGCACGCCATGCTGCCCGTGTGCGCGGGGCCCTTCCTCACAGGCTCCGTATTTGTGTGGCCACCGCAGCCCGTCCCTCCCTCCGTCTCCGCCCGGCCTCGGTGGGCTGCACTTCTTTCCCTGCTTTGTCCCAGACCCATCTCCGACCCTGTCTCCCAGGCCACTGTCTGCCCTGCTCCTTGTATCTTTCAGGATGTTAATTTTGTTTTCATACAACAACACTTGCTGATTTTGGTCTGCATGACCCACATAGCAGAGTTGAGTTTTCACGCCAGCAAGACAGGCATCAGGACTTTGAGGCCACGGAGGGGCCAGTGGCGGGGCAGCGTGGCGTTCACCTGATGCCGGGCACAGGTGGTGGCCTGCTAGCCCATGGCATCTCTAGTGCAGACAGGCCCCTGGGTGGTGTGGTGAGTGCGGGCTTTGCCAGGGATGCTTCCTGCGCCAGCACCTGCACTCTGTCTGTCGGGGGACCTAGACCTGCCGTGTCCTGCCGCGTGGCTGGTCAGTGAGAAGCTCGAGGGCCGCTGCTGCCGGGTGGCTCGTCCTCTGCCCACGGAGACGCGCCATTCTCTCCGGCCCGCTGCCCGCCTCTGGCCCAGCTCCCGGCCTGAGACTCCGTCTCGAGCTGCCTGTGCAGGACGCAGCCCAGTGCTGGGTGCCGCCGGCTCTTGGGTGGCGACTTCTCCTCCTCCTTCTCCTCGGGCCCTTATCTCTGGCCTTTGCTTGCTTTTGGCTAAGACTTCCCCTTGCTGGGCGCACGTACGGCCGGTGACCTCACCTCAGCGCGGGCCTGAGACCTGTGGCCGGTGTCACCAGGAAGTAGCCTGGGGACGTTCTGGCCGGAGAGAGGTCGTTCTGGTTCTGGTTCTGGTCCCAGGGAGAGGGGCAGGTCCGTCGGCCATTGTTTTTGAGGATCGGAGCCTTGTCCCCGACTCTGGCCTCCAGTGAAAAGGAGTGAGTTTTAGAAGAGGCAAGTTTAAAAATGATATTTCTTTCTGAGCAAGCACAGAAGTGTTCTGATTTTTAGGTATTTGGAAAATGAAAACAAAAAGATGGCTGACTTAGCAACCAGAACTCCTTGTAAGATTTTTCTAGCTTTTTTCTGCAGTAGATATATGATACATTTTTAATACTTTGAAAATTAATATTACATACTGGTCACTTCTCCTGGCATTAAAATTCTTGAAAAACACAACTTTCACCATTGCATACAGTTCCATCATCATCTAGTATTAGGTTTTTAGAGTCTTTCTGATTCCTCTGCAGAGATGAGTGAACACCTTCCTGTCTGCCTACTCAGCTCGTGTTTTCCTCACGCATGTCTCTAGAAGTTGATTTCTGGCTTGAAGGTGTCTTTGCTCTAAAGTGTGTTTGAACTGCGTGAGTGCAGGCCGCGCGGTCAGACATCTGTGTAGGTGTGGACAGTGGGGCTGGCCCCTTCTGGCCTGGCTCCGTGGAGTGGGGCGGGCTGCACCCAGGCTCCCGCTCAGTTGGTCAGCTCTGCGCTCTCCCGCCCGCGAGCAGGCTGCTGTGGGCCTTGCTCTGTGGGCCGGGACTGCGCTCGGGCACCTTGCTTCCTGCTGGATGGTGGTGGCTCGTGCTGAGGGAAGAGCCCAGGCCAAGCGAGGCCTCCCCGCTGCCCTCAGAGTTAGGCCAGTTCCTGTGCCCTTTTTAACAGCCGGGGTGCCCAGCTGCCTGTGCAGCCGCAGGGGCAGGGCCGAGCCCTCTGGGCCAGCATGCGCTCTTCCGCAGTGGGCCCTGCAGCTGGGGCCCAGCTGTGCCTTTTCATCTTCTGGTGTGAGACGGTCCCAGGTGCTGCTGAGGTCCTGAGAACAGGGGGAGTTTCACCTCTCCCAAGTTCTGACGTGGCGTCTCCTTATCCCTGACACAATCCTTTTCCCTCAGACATCAGGCCAGGCAGTGCTCACAGCCGTGTGTCCCCACACGGGACACGTGCTGAGCTTTTCTCTTGAGGAAGGGCAGCACACTCTCTTCTGAGTTTGCCCAGGCTGCTACCTGCAGCGAATGTTTGGAAAAAGTGACAGCAGGTCAGGCCCAGGAAAGGGTGACCACAGTGTATGCATGTCACAAGTCATTTCAAGATCTGCGTCTGTTTTTAAATTCAGTATTATCAAGGGGTGGACTTCTGAAACTCGACCTAAGCAGCTTCCTTGGAGAGGTCAGCGCTGCAGTTATCGGAGGGAGTTTAATGGCCTTTAGTGGTGCTGTGGGGTGGGCCATGTCCTGGAGGTGTCAGGTATTCTGATTACAGCCAGGCTTTTCTCCTTCTGAGAGGTCATGGCACGCTAGACTTTGCCTCTCCAGTGTCCCCCAGAGGCCATGTGTTAAAGGCTTTGTCCAGCCTATGGGGTGCCAGGCAGGTGCTGGAACCTTTAACAGGTGGAGCCTGGTGGGGGAAGTTGGTCTTTGGGGGCGTGGTCTTGAGAGGATTTGGGAAACCCGCCCCTCCTGTGCTTCCTGGGCCCCGTGAGCCAGCAGGACCTTGGCCACACTCTCCCTACGGTGGACCCGCTTCCACTTTAAAGACAAGTGACCACAGACCAGAACCCTGGAAACCAGGAGCTGAAGGAACCCTCCTCCTTATGAGTGTATCACCTCAGCCGTGTCATCACAGTGATTGAAAGCTGATGTGGTGAGAAAAGTAGCTGGAAGGCCCCCCCCCCCCCAGTGAGCCATGTGGCATGGGCACCTTGCTTGTGACTGCTGGGACTTGATTTTATTATCTGGAAGTCACTCAGGGTTTCTGTGGTAAGGTATCCCGCAATGAAGTTTTTTTAATATTTTTTTTATTTTTTATTTTTTTATTTTTTGAGACAGGGTCTCGCTTTTGTAGTTCAGGCTGGCCCTGAGCTCACTATGTAGACCAGGCAAGCCTCGAACTCAGCAATCCTCCTGTCCCTGCCTCCCGAGTGCTGGGATTACAGGTGTGAGCCACCACACCCAGCACTGTGGTGTGTGGTATTGATTGCTGGTGGGCGTGAGTCACTACACCCAGCATTGTATGTGGTTACCGGGATCAAACTCAGGGCATTGGGCTTGTGAGGCAGGCGCTGGAACCACTGAGATAAATCTCCGGCCCCAGAACTAATAATTTCTGTTTTTAAAAATTGTTATGCTTACGTTTAAAATTATTATTAAATTGTTTTCATAAACTTTAGGAAATATTTTAAAAGAATTCTGAAACAGGACACTGCAGAAACACTGACTTACCTCTCTAGGCAAGTTGGAAATCACCCAGGACTTTGCTCAGTGAGACTGAGGGGTGGTCAAGGCTTAGACTGTAAAAGTTGAGAGGTTACTGCAGAGTCTCTGTCTTCACAGAGCAGTGCCCGAGGGCCGAGCGCGGTGGGTCTTGGGCAGGGGCTTGTGTTTACGAGGGCTTGGTAAATGCTTCCTCAGTAAGAGAAAGCACAGACATGTGTTCTTAGGTTAAAAACAAATATGCTTTTTTCTTCTTCCTTTTTTTTTTTTTTTTTGGTAAAATGAAACAATTTTAAACTCACATGTAGAATAGAAAGGTTATTTTATTTGTTGCTATCTTCCAAAGATTCCCCCACCCTAACTGAATTTCTTTTTTCTTTTTTGAGACAGGCTTTCTTTTTGTAGTTCAGGCTGCCCCTGAGCTCATTCTGTAGTCCAGGCTGGCCTCAAACTCACAGCAATCCTCCTGCCTCTGGCTCCTGAGTGCTGGGATTATAGGGGTGAGCACCATGCCCAGCATTGTGGAATTTGGTAATGACTGCTGGTGGATGTGAGTCAGCACGCCCAATATTGTATGTGGTTACTGGGGATCGAACCAGGGACCTTGCACTTGCTAGGCAGGCGGCAGAACCACTGGACTAAATCCCTGGCCCTCACTGAATTTCTGAGTGAAATAAAAATAGAGACACACAGTGTGCCTGCCTGGACCTCTGCAAACTGGACAGGTGTGTGGCTAGGTGGCAGCTCGGATCCGAGGCGCCCCGAGGTCTCCTGTGAGGAAGGGGTTGGTCCACAGGCGCTGTGCTCACCGGCGGGCTCAGGCCCTCTGTGCCCTCGGTGGGGCCTGGCTGGGGAGGCGGTCCCCACGGTGTGGCCTGCAGGGGTTTTCTTGTCCTGGCTCCTCTTGTCCTGCACAGGCGGGAGAGGTCTTCAGGGAGCCCGGCAGGAGCCTGGGCTTCCTCGTCCCGTTAGCTCCCAGCTTTTGTTGTGTTTTGATGGAGCCGGTTCCAACACTGTTTCCTTTCTTTCTTTTTGAGATTCCATGCTTGGCAAGCACTTCTGCACAGATTGTTTTCTGTTTCATTCGCTGCTCCGACAAAGCTGGACCAGTTCTGGTAGGTGAGGGCTATGATGGCTCCACCCACCCCACCCACCCCACCCACCTGCTTACCTGTGCGGGGTTTAGCCCACCCGGGGCGGAACCAGTTTCTGGTTTGTGTGTTTTGAGGCCAAGGGCCTCTGGCAGGGGACCTGGGAGCCCTGCCTGGAATTCCTCCTCCAGCCTCCTGACAGGCTGGAGGCAAACGCAGACCCGCCCACGCGGGGTGCATGTGCACGTTAAGGGGAGCTGCGTGGAGGCTGGAGCCCCCCCAACCTGGGAGGCGGCTGTGAAAGCCAGGCCTTGTCCCTCCTCCTGGGAGCGGCTGACAGCAAGCTGTGCCTCAGCAGTCGGCCCACAGCCCGGTGCTCAGCTCTGGCAGCCCAGATCCATCAGAAAGTGCCCTGAGCAGCACAGGGAAGGCGGATTGCAAGGTGGCGCATTCCGGGGCCCGCTGGCCCTCGGGTCCGTGCCGGGAGGCCACCCTCGTGTGGGTGGAGCACAGGGTGGGAGGGCTCTGAGGCGGGAGCTGCGGGGCTAGCTGTGACACCCAGGGCCCCTCCAGGCGGCCGGACTGCAGAGACGTCTCCTTCGCAGGGTCTTGTCATCCTGACAGAGGACAGCAAGTGCCGTCTTAGAAAAGGCGAGTTAGTGTCCCAGGGCTCCACAGCAGGTGACCTTAATTCAGTGCCTGAGAGTAACGGAAAGGGTTCCCGACTCTTCCGGAGGCCGCAGCTCAGCGCGCTGCCCCTCAGGCGTGCCCTGCCCTGCTCTCAGGCTCTCAGGGCTCTGTGCTGCTGTCCTGCCGGCTCCCCCCACCTTCCAGATTTAGGCCCTGAATTTAGGATAATGTCGCCTCAAGACCTGTTACGGCTCGTGTCTAGAGGGCCCAGCCCCTAATGGGGTCATGGGTGGCGCCTTTCGCCGGTGCTGCGTCTGCAGTGTGGTGCTGGGCTCAGGGTGTGATTGCTGGGTCGGTCCACTGCTTGGCTCGGCACTGCCTTCGTCCCAGTGGACTGGGCAGCCTGTAAAAGGCTGCTACGGGTTTTGCTTGTTTTGCTACCTGCTGCCCGCCATGAGCTGTTTTTCCTCTACGCGCCCGTCTCCCGTGCCGTTGTGCCGGGGAGCCTCTGCCAACTGTGAGCTAAAGAAACCTCCCCCTTTAGCTTTGGGTGCTCCATCTTGGCAGTGAGAGGGAAGTAACGAAGACAAGGCCTCTACCCAGTTACATAGGCAAAGGCCCTTTCACAGCCACCGCTTCCGGGGCAGCCCTGCGGGGTCTCCCGGTTCAGCCTGGTGTCTTTTCTGGGACAGACCCTCCCCCTTCGTATTCGCCTCCCCCTTTGTTTTCTGAGACAAGTGCAGGCTGACCTTGAACTTCCTGTGGAGCCCAGGCTGGCCCCCAGCTTGTGGCCGCCCTCAGCCTCTCTGGTGCCCGTCAGCCTGGCTCGGGCGCACTCTTACTGCGTGCTCACCGGGACCTATGCCCTGTCTCCCCAGTGGCCCTGGCAGTTTGGGGTCCAGGGCCCGGGCCCCGGGGCGGTGGCTGCCCTCCGTGATCTGCGCAGCTCCTGCCTCGCAGACCGTGGTCCGGCGTGGGCCCTTGTCCCGCCAGCTGGTGTGCTCAGAGACGCCCCTCCCCCCCAGGAAGGTGCCGGTGGCCGAGGCGGAGCGGCAGAGCCTCCTGCCCAGCTCCCTAGAGCAGATTAAAAACAACTTCCTATTACCTTCCGCCTCCTTCGTGTGCCAGTTGCTGTTCACTGGGCCGGCCTCTTGCTTCCCTATTCGTGTGGGCCGAGGGCATCGCCCTGAGCTAGACCCGCCACGGCCTCCCCCAGCCCGGCTTGTCCCCGAGCGTTGTCGGGGCCCTGTCCTCTGGCTGCCGCCCTGTCTGCTGCCCAGACCGTGGGGTGCCCTCTGGCCCCTCACCCAGGTGTTGCCACCCGCCTGGTGTTCCACTCTCACTCTCTGAGCCCTGTGCCTTGGCATTGATGGCTGGTGACGGTGCAGGGCATCCTCGTGGGCAGCGCCAGTTACTGAGCTGAAAATACTGTTTCTTTGTAATACCATGAAGTCACATTGGTGTTTTTAATGTGACTCTGTTCTTTGATGATTTGTAATTTGTTCCTCTCCGTGTTTCCTCCATGAACCCTGAGGGTTCCCGTTCTCTCCTTTTGCTGTCCGATTGCTTTGCAGACTGTCCTCCGCGTTCTTGCCCAGGACACCCCGGGTGAGTGACCTGGGCGCTGGAGCCTGTCCCGGTCCGCCCTGGGGTGCTGTGCCCCCGACCTGTCCCTGGCGACCCTGCGTGGGCGGTGATGGGAGACCAGGGCCCGTGGGAGGGGCTGCCCCGCCCGGCCACCCCGGGGAAGGGTGAGTCCACACAGCTGCGGGCCGGGCCCTCTGGGCTCTCCTGGCGCCGCGTCCCTTGCAGGAGTTTCCTCTCGCGGGCTGGTCGGCCGCTGCCCGGGCCCAACGCCGGTGCTGTCTCCCTTGTGCTGACCTGTGGGCTCTGATCTGCCTCTTTCCCTCGAGCGGTCAGAGTGCCCCGCACAGGGCTGGCCTCACCGGGCTCTGGCCCTACACGCGTGCAGTGCTTCAGGCAGACGCCTCCTGCCGCACCGCCTCTCCTTCCACCGCCGTCCGGCCCTCTGAGCTCGCCCTCGCTCCTGCGGCCTCCTCCTCTCCATCCAGAGCCCACATCTGAGAGAAGGAACATGGGGTTCTTGTCTTTCTGGGCCGGCTTCTTTCCCTTCGCACGCTGATCTCCAGTTCCATCCACTTTCCTGCAGGGACAGAAAGGCTACCAGTCCCTCTGTGCGTGTTCCGCGCTCTCTTACGGGCTCCTCTGTTGCTGGCCCCGGGCTCATGTCCTGCCTTCGCTGTCCGTTGACCGAGGTTGTTTTCCCACGCCGGGTCCCGCTGCCCCGGGCTGCCTCCCACGGTGGCTGGGCTCACCCTGGTCTGCTATCTGACAGCCCTTCCTGCAGCCATGGCTGCCGCCGGCGATGAGGGTCTGTTCTGCTGTTTCTTTGGTGCCGAGTTTCTGCCCTCGGCACGCGCTCTGGGTGGGAGTGTGGCTGTGGGTTTCCGGCCCTCCGCAAGTGTTCTTCCCAGGACTGCTTGCTGTGCTGGGGAGGCTTCCACTCGGTGTCACTGGTCATTTCTTCTGATCATCTTCTGAGCTACCACAGTGCTTTTCGGGAATTCACCACCTACCTGAAAGTCTTCAGAGGTTTCCTGTGTTTTCCTCTAGTAGTTTCAGTTCTTACCTTAGGTTGTCAAGACGTTCAGATGGACTTTGTACAGGTAAGAGACAGGTACCTGGTTTCTGCCTTCTTCTGGTGTTTTCCCGGCACTGTTTGCTGGAGAGGCCGTCTTTTGGCCAGAATTTATGTTTTTGCTCCATGGCTGTAGCTGCATGGGCTTATTCCCGGGCCCTCTGTCCCACTGCTCTCTGAGTCTGTTTCTGTGTCATGCGGTTCGGTTACAGCCTCCACAGTGTCTTTTTTTTGAGACAGGGTCTCGCTTTGTAGTTCAGGCTGGCCCTGAGCTCACTATGTAGCCCAGGCAAGCCTCGAACTCACAGCAGTCCTCCCACCTCTGCCTCCCGAGTGCTGGGATGACAGGTGTGAGCCACCACACCCGGCATTTGTGGTGTGTGAATCTGTAGATAGCTTTGTAGCATAGCCATTTTTACAGCATTAATTCTCTAACCAGATGTGGTGCACACACCTTTAATTGTAGCACTCAAGAGGCTGAGGCAGGAGGATCACTGGCGTTTGAGGCCAGCCTGGGCTACATAGTGAGTTCAATGCCAGGCTGAACTACATAGTGAGACCTTGTCTCAAAAAAAATTCTGCAGATCCACAAATGTGAGAGAGCTTTGCCTCTTTTAGTATCTTCTTTAGTTTCATACTTTTAATTTCAATTTATTAATTTTCATTGTGGTAGTCTTTTCCGTTAGATGGCTTAGATTCAGCCGCAGATATCTGTGAGGCTGATGTGGATGGGGTCGCTCTCTTGATTTCTTTCTCAGCAACTCATGACTGGTGTTGGGAAAGCTGCTGAGACCGTCGCCATCCTACACCAAAGCCACCAAGGCAGACGTGACTCTCGTGTGCTGTTTCTGCGCCTGCTTGTTTGCTGAGTGTGTTTATCAGACCCTTGGTGTTTGTCCAGTTCCTGAGGGTTTTCTGAGTGTAGGATTATGTCACCTCCACACAGAGCCAGCTTCCGCCTTCTCCTCCCTCTCTCGGGGTTACCCTGCACGGTACCGAGTGCACCCCCTTACCCCGCTCCTGAGGACGAGGAAGTGCTTTCTGTTCTCTTCCCCAGCTCGTTAGAAACTGAGCAAGGAGTGAGCATACTGGTTTGCAGGAATCTGTCAACTATGGGTTGATTTATTTATGATACCAAGTTTCGAGGAGTCCCTTTAAACAAGTGAAACCTCAGGAAACCTAGAGACACGAGTCTTTGGCTCCATGACCTGGGCACAGGGTCAGACGGGCACCGGGCCATACCGTGGGGCTGCCAGCGGGGAGATAAGAACGGACCAAAGCCAGGGATGGGCAGATACAGGAGGACCCGAGGTCACTGTCTGTGACCCCTGGAGAAGGAGCGCTGTGGGTCCAGGAGGTGGGTCAGGAAGTACAGCAGAGGAAGCCCCCGGGCCCGGGCCTGGTCTGCTCTGCCTGGGCGGAAGTTGGCTCAGAGATGGCTGCGAGGGAGCACGGGGGCCTGAGGGCAGCTGGCTTCTAGTGTCTGATAGCAGGACGCCAGCTAGGACCATGCTGTCTCCTCCTTGCTGTGGTTTCTGAACCTTGCCAAGCCCTGCAAACACCTTGAACCAAGACTCGTGGCCTCATGAGTGGCCTTCCGCCCGGGCACAGTGGTTTGCTTGCCTGCTTCTGGGGAGCCCTGCGCAGATGCTCCACTTCTGAGGTGGGCCTCTGCTACCTGCTAGTGCTAAGGGCTGAGCCTCACGGCCCACAGCAGACCAGGGCTGCTCATGCAGCAGGTAGGGAGTGTGAGGAGTCCCTGCCGGTGGCAGGCGAGGCTGGTGGAGAGGGACCAGTGGCCCAGCGGGGAGGGAGAGCCAGCATCGCTAGTTCCGTGGCCCCCAGGGATTCAGGAGGTCGAGGTAGATTTCTACACAGACTAGATTCTGTGCAGGAACTCATTGCACAGTATGCGTGTGTGCACACGTGTAACTTTCCTCTCAGTTTTCTCCCGTACACACATACCCATAAATGCATCCGTACACACAGCATACACGGCCAGGGCTCCGAGTTGGCAGGTTCTACATCTGTAGACTTAACCAACTGTATATTGAAAATATGCACAAAAGATGATGTGCACTAAACACTTGCAGATGTTTATTCCTGTCCCTGAGCAGTGAGTGTGACAGCCGTGTGCCCAGCGTTGGCACTGTGCTGCGGCACTGTGAGTCACTTGGAGGGGACTGACAGTGTACGGGAGGGTGTGTGCAGGTGAAAAGCAAATCTTCCGTCATCGTAGGGAAGAGTCTTGAGCATCTGGGGGTTGTGCCACCCATGGGGACCTGGAAGCCGTCTCCAGCAGGGCTTGGCTGTACACACAGCTGCGTCAGCACTGCACAGCACACGACCAGCCGTGGACCTGGGAGGTGAGTAGTCTGGTCTAGGGCAGGATTCTCACCATGAGCCTTTTGCCTCCAGGGGACCTTTGACAATGCCCAGAGACATTTCTCCTGTATATCTGGGGTTGGAGGGTGGACCCATTGGAGGATTCAGGGGCAGCAGCCAGGCGTGCCTTGAAGCCTCCCACAGTCCAAGGGTGGCGTCCACAGCAGAGACCTGCCCAACCCGAGCTGAGAAGATGCCTAGGGGCGGGCTTTAGTCCATAGCAAGGCTGAAATATCTACATGTCGAACTCTTTATTACAGGGCACGAACCATGACAGGTACCTTCCTAGGGACAGTTTGAAGCCTCCCCCACCCCCGGGCAGTGGGCTCTCTCCCCCGTACACTGTTGCACTTGGGTCGCGTCCCTGAGTGCCCTGACGGAGGCGCTGTGGAGAGCAAGCCCTTGGAGAGGGCGGGCTCCTCTGCTTGTAAGTTACATACATTTCCCACAGATTTGAGCAAAGCCTTGAGTGTGGAATAATTATCTCAGTGAAAACGTTTTAATTTTCTGAGTAATTTACATTTCCTTTACACAGTAGTCTAAAATTTTAAGAATGTTTAGGATTGAGGAGAGAAAACCAAAGGTAGAGGCTTGGAAAATTTAAAGGTGACGTTTTTCAGGTGCAGAAACACTTTGTGTGGTGACCAGCGTAGCGCCAAGAAGCCAGTCCTCTGCTCTGCTGGGGGCTGGGGGTGCGGAGCCTAGTCCCCGCCCACTGTCCCTTCCCGGTCCCCTTGGCGCCTGCCAGCCTCTGCTCCCAGCATCCTGGGAAGACGTTTCCTCCATCTCGGCATCATTTTTCTGAGCCTGCCAGTTTCTATGGCAACAGTTAGATTGAAAGATGAGCGGAGAGGAGAGGCGAGGCTAGAGCGAGCTGCCGGGAGGTGGTGTGTGTCCCTGACGTCACCCTCCGCGCGTCTGGATAGGATGGTTCCAGCCACGCCCACTCAGGGCCGCTGGCCAGTGCGGTTCATTAGCAGGGCCGCCCGGGTCTGGAGAGCTGCACCGATCGCCTCCTCTGTGCCCCCGTTCCCCTCCCCCAACCCATGGACCTCCTTTTTCTGAGGCCCCTTTTCTGATTTGCCCCCTGCCTGTGGTTCAGCATGCACGGCTGGAGTCCGGTGTTGTTCCTCGGGGTGCTCTGCCGCCCAGCAATCCGGGAGGGCGGGGAGGCATGGCAGCCTCTCACTTGACGTCCCCAGCGCTGTGAAGTCCTGTCTTCTTTCCGCCCGGACCCTGACTATGCAGAAATTTATCGAGGCGGATTACTATGAGCTAGACTGGTACTATGAGGAATGCTCAGACGGTAATTATGGCCCCTGAGAGACAGTGCGGATGTGCAGAGGCATTGTCTTCTTGGGGGCAGGGTGGACGGGGGCTGAGCACTGTGGGGAGACAGGGAATGGGCGCCCTGGGACTGGCACTGCCAGCGGGCGTGCATGGCTCCGCCAGTCTCCAGGCCCTGCGGGAGGAAATGGCAGGTGGGCAGGGCTCCCGGCAGTAGGACTCCTTTGCGGCATGCACGGTCTTTGCTCAGAGGGAGTGTAGCTTCTGGCGTGCTGGGCCGGGCTTGCGAGGGGTGTGCTTCTGCGGACTGATCCTCAGTCGTGAGGCCTGAGAGTGGTGTTGTTAGCTGTGCGTACAAGTGTCGGTGTCTTAGCCGTGCTCTGTGTTTCGGGGTCAGGTGTTGAAGAGCGGCCTGGACAGTCTGCCCTTTCTTGAGCAGAGCTGGGGCTGCGGGGGTCGGAGGGGAAACCTGATCTGCGAGGCAGGGAGGCATTCCCCCTTAGCGCGTGATTCAAACGGAGCTTGCAGATGGATCCGGCAGAGCCTGGGGTGGGAGGTGTGGGGCGAGGCGGGGAGGGAACGTGTCCTGTCGCCATCTGGGTTGTGCAGGGAAGGTGTGGCACACATTCCCCAGGAGGCTGCGAGCCGCGTGGCTGCACAGGGCTCCCGAGGCTTCGGGCACCGGGAGATGGAGAGAGGCGGCCAGCAGGGTCTGGGCTCCCGGCGCTCTGGGCTTCAGCATCGGGGTTACCCAGGGACTGCGCGTTTCAGCCACAAGCGCATGCTGAGAAGGGGCACGGTTAGAAGCCGTGCTCCGGGCTCTGCTCCCGGCGTGCGCGCCGTCACAGGGAGGTAACTGCCGTTTCACGGAGTCGTGAGTTTCAATGGATCCAGCCTTGATTGCCCCCGATTAACCCGCATGATGTAACAGCTGGGAGCCGGCCTAGTTAGTGAGCTGAGAGGTCTCTGATCAGCGGCTCCTGCCTTGGCTGTGACTCCGGGAGAGATGTACCGAGAAACTTAGGCGCAGCCCCCAGGCAGCGTCGGTGTGGGTCTTTAAATATCCTTGAGACAGAGATGGCAGGCAGCCTCCAGGCTGCTGAGGGAACGACCAGTGGGTTCTTTCTCCTTTGGATGGCAGATTTTAGAAGCGCGTTCTCCTCCTATTACTGTCTCCAACAGGCCCTCGTAGGCCTGCTCCTCTCGGGAAGCCGTCACTGACCCCTGGTGTCCCTGGTGCTCAGTGGCTCCCTGAACACGCTGCAGCTTTTCACAGCGGTTCAGTTCCGCATGTCCCAGGCCTGTGGGTGAGCTGGACGTGGCCAGGGTCTCTCCTGTGGTGTCCTGGAGTGGGAGAAAGTTGCTTAGTGTGTAGGTCCAAGTGCAGGCTGTGCAGTCCTCTTTACAACTGGGAATAGAGCCAGCCACTTGCCGTGCTCAGCTGCAGGGCAGAGGAGGCCCTCTGACTGGGGTGTCCATCCCTGGCCAGGCCCCAGGGGTATCTCTTGGCCCAGAACCGCCCTGATCTCTCCTTTCCTGAGAGCAGAAGCCAGTGGAAGAGGAGAAGCTCACCTTCCCGAGGACTGATGAAACCAGTGCTGAGATGTCATCGCGGTCTGGACGTGTGCGGAGCAGACACCCTTGTCCTTCCACCTCTTTCCTGTTGTTGGATGAAGAGGAGAAGACGGTTGGGACAGCGTTTTCTGGGACAGTGGGCATTTTCATAATTCCACTTGAAGACGTGTGGCCAAGGGCCGAGGGAGGAGCTCAGCAGTGCAGTGCCTGTCTGCGAGCATAGAGCCCGAGTTCAGGCCTCAGTACCAGAAAGAGATGTGCAGAAGCGCAGGGTGAAGGAGACCAAAGCCAGAGACGCTGTGTCAGGAGCCCGCGAGGGGCCTTGGGTGGTCACCGCCTGTGTGTTCTCACCGGGCTCCTCGGCCCGACAGGCGCGTCTGAAGGAGGAGCCCTGTGGACTGAGTGTTTTTAATTGGACTTCAGCAGACACAGCCTTGCTTTGTCTCTGTCGCCAGTGACCTTTGACTCAATACTGAGGGAGACTTCTCAGGAACTTTCTCTGCTGATAAACACAAGTTGAGTCAAATGCTTTGGAAACGATGCAAACTCATCATCGATGCCAAGCTCCTGACTCACAGGTAGATGCTGCGTGAGCGGACTGTGTGCAAGGGACCTGGTTCAGGCCGGCGGCCCCTCTGGACAGGTGAGGTTGGCCGCGGCCGCAGGCTTGTGCCTGGGAGGCGCAGGAGAGGTGGGCGTTGGCCCCTTCTCTCTCTTGTCAGTTTAAGTTGTATCCCCATCTCAGCCCTGCACCCCAGTAAGACTCAGAGGGCCAGCCAGGCGTGGTGGCTCACACTGGGGGGCAGAGGCAGGAGGATTGGTGAGTTCAAGGCTAGTCTGGGCTATATAGTGAGCTCAGGGCCAGCCTGAACTACAAAGCGAGAGCCTGTCTCAAAACATAAACAAAAGAAACCCCAGAGGCACAGGACAGGGGCCTAATTGCTCAGTTCCAGCCGTGACTATAGAGGTTTGGAGTGGCCCACTGTGGGCACAGGACATGGGGCAGCAGCCTCCGTGGCTCACCACGTGGACAGGGCCGCGGCTGCCACACGGATACATTGTGGGTTCCGCCTCCGAGTTCAGTTTTGCTAGAGGCCTTATGAGCTGCAGGCCTGTTCCTCGGGTTTGAGGTGACTGTTACGGTTTCCTTGCACTTTGTGCTCCAAAGGCCACTCACTGCGAAGGGACCCGGACTCGCTCTTCCGGCAGCGCGTGATAGGCCCTTCCGTGCAGCCGCCGTCTCTAATGGCCCTTCAGGTGGTGCTTTCTTCAGAAGGAATTGAATGTGCTGGGCGGAGAGGGGCACACCTGTAACCCCAGCATTCTGGGGGCGGGGCCCCGTCTCCAACTGAAGCACCCAAAAGAGGGACGGAGCTCAGTGGAAAGGCCCTGAATTCAATCCCTAGTGCCACACACACACACACACACACACACACACTCACACGCTGAATGTAAATAGTCCTGTAGTGAAACTGTTTTAGACAATATGAGGGCGTGGATGAGAGACCTCCATTTAAGTGGAAAGGCGAGGTCTTCAGGGAGTGGACCCCGCCCCGCCAGCCCCGCTGTGCCCTGGCGAGGAGGACGGTGTGCGGGAGGGACCGCGCACATGGCGGAGGTGTGCAGAGGACTTGATGGGTCGGAGAGAAGAGGCGTTACCAGGTGCAGAAAGCCAGCTGATGAATGGGCATCGGGATGGAAAGAGCAGTATTTACCTTCCATCCCGGTGAGTGGTTCAGGCAAGAATGACGAAAATAGTGATGTCAGGCCTGTCCCCGCCGAGCACCCCCCACCCCCCTGGGAATCAACCCCAGGCCTTTCTGCCAGGCTGCCTCCCCTCCCCCTTTTTATTTTTTACTTCAGGACAGGGTCTCACTGAGTTACTCAGTTGCCTCACCAGTGCTCAAATTTGCCATCCTCCTGCCTCAGCCTCCCAGGGTGCTGGGATTACAGTGTGCACCGTCACACCTAGGTACCACCAGATACTCTGACTACCCAGGGCAAGAGGAGTCCACGGTGGAGAGGCTGGGCGATGTCACCTGAGCCAGGGGCTGGGCTGGCGCTGGCGGGTGTCTGAGGGCTGTCCCTCCTCGGTCCTCACACCCCAGCCCCGCCTGCCAGCAGGAGGCTCGGACCAGCCCGCCTGAGGGCAGGCCGCTGGGGGAGTGGTGGGTATCCCCAGGGCCCTGCTCGCACAGCGCGGCCCAGAACCTGCTCAGGGCGGGCCCTGCGAGGCCGTCGCTCGGTGCAGCGTGCTTCGGGTGAAGCCAGTGTGTCTTGTCTGCGCTCGTGGCCCTGCGTGGCCTTATGCGGCCTTGCGTGACCCTGCAGCCCCATGAGCCTAATCCCCATCTGTCCCCATGCTCCCCTTCAGCAGACCTGACACCCATACTTAGCATCTTTTGAATTATTTAAGAAGCCCAACTTGATAACATTGAAATTAATCTATTTTATTGCAAATATATTCTAAAAGCATAGTATTTAAAAATGTATGCCATTTTATGAAACATGACTTTTGAACTCCCTACCTCTGGGTTCTACTGAATCTCTTCCCTTTTGCCACACAGGACACATCTTCAACATGGTGAAATGTAGCAATTGCTTTCAGTTTCCAGAAACTTAGCCAGAGAAGGCATATGTCCCTGGGTTTTCATTTTTTCTCTGGGTTTTAATTTTTTGTTTGTTTGTTTGTTTTTGAAACAGGGTCTCGCTTTGTAGTTCAGGCGGGCCCTGAGCTCACTATGTAGCCCAGGCAAGCCTCGAACTCAGCAATCCTCCTGCCTCTGCCTCCCGAGTGCTGGGATGACAGGCGTGAGCCCCGCCCGGCTCTCTGGGTTTTAATTTTTAAGTGAAATCAGGGTGATAGCCTAGCTTTCTGCGTGGTGGCATTTGTTCTGGTCTCGTGCTGGTGCGGGCGGAGTGGCAGCTCCAGGGACAGACCTTTCTAGTCACCCAAACAGCGCCCTCTGCCGGACTGCAGCGGAGTGGCCCTGCCGGGGCCTCATGCAGAGCGCTGCTGACCCCACAGGCGTGTGGCCAGAGGCAGGGCAGGCCTCCGCGCCCTGTGCGGGAGCCAGGAGGCCAGTCACAGCGCGGCAGGCAATGGCCGGGCCTGGAGGCTGCAGGGAGCTTCCTCCGCAGGCCTGAGGGCACAGCCTGCCGCCCTCCCTGCCAGGCAGACAGCACAGTGGAAAGGGGTCTGGAGTCACCACTCTCAGGTAGCACTGCAAGCTACTTGGCTTTAGGTTTCTGTCTTGTCTTCATTAGCAGTTGGAAAGGTTTTAGAATGGGCTTTATAAAGTGCAGATTGATAAAGGAGAAGCATGATGTGTCTCTGCCGTACGTCGGAGGCCGAGTGCGCTGAGTTCTGCGCAGGCCCCGCCTGCCTCCCTCCGGGCTCCTGAGTGGCCGTCCCCGGGCGCGCCTGCAGGAAGTCCCGTCTCCAGGCAGTCCTGCCCGCTGGCCTCCGCAGGCCCCACCTTCGGGCAGGTGGGCCTGTTCCAGGCCCGGCTGGCATTTCTCTGTGCAGTGGCTGTGAGCCTCGCAGTATGCCACCGCAGCTGTGGTGCCCAGGGAGGAGGGCTGGGTGTCCAGCCTGGTGTGGAGATGGCTGAGGGCCTGCCCTGCTGACCTGGCTCCTCCCTGGGTGGGTGGCACTGGGCAGGGCCACCACTCCCACAGGAGCCTGCCTGGCCTGCCCTCCCCGGGCACCTGGGTGCCACCCCTGGGATCCTGCCCTCGATGCTGGCCAGTGGCTCCCTCACACCCCACATGCCAGCCTGCCCAGGGCATGTCCCAGCGCGTGGGGCTCCGGGGCTCCTCGGGGAGGTGCCAAGCGCTGTCCTGAGAGGCACCCTCTAGGGTGACGTCCCAGCGCCGGGCCGTCAGCCATGGCCCTGAGCGATGCAGCCGGAGAGGAAGAATGCTTCGAGTGCCGCGGCCAGGAGGAGGCGCGCGAGCCGGGCCGTGAGCGGCACGACGCCCTGCGCTGGGTGGAGGAGGGTAAGTGCCGCCCCCGCGCCTTCGCGCGGCTCCGCGGGCTGCGCGTCCGGTCCCCGGCCTGGCCGAGGCCGCGCAGGGCCCGTCGTGGGAGGCACAGCCCCTGCCGCCTCCCTGTGTGGGATCCAGCTCTGTGTTCTTAGCCGCAGCCATTTTACCGCAGCTGAAAGGGCCGTAGGAAGTTAATAGACACAAGAGTGAGTCATTGGTAAATAAAACATGCTTTTGTAGTGACAGGCGTGTTTATTTAGAAATTATTAATCACTGATTTGAAATAGGGATTTTTTTTTTAACTTAGGGCTGCCTTCGAAACTTCCAGACAGCACCGAGTTGGAAGGGTGCTCCTTTGGGGAGCTCAGCACCGAGGGCGGGGTGCCGGAGCTTCCCCGGGGTCTGAGCATCACCCGCAGGCCAGAGCCGAGGTTGCCGAGCAGTGAGGAGACGGGGTTTCCTCGGGCCTGTGGGTAAGAACAGTCAGGGACCTGCGCCCCTCTGCCTAGGACACCCTGTTTTCATGTCTCAGGGTAACTTTTATTTTCAGAGCTATTTAAAATCAGCCATAATCGCTTCTCAGCCTTTTGGCTGAAATCAAGTGTAAAACCAGCCATATTTTAAAGTAACTATCCTGGAGTCAGCATTACCACTGTACCTCCCAGCCCTGAGCAGCTCTCCTGGAGGGAGGCAGGCTGGCAAGGGCGTGGGCTGCGCCTGAGGCCGGAGCCCGCGGTGACTGGTGCATGGGAGTGACCGAGGGCGCGAGGCTGGTGCGGGCATAAAGGGTCTGGGCGCGGCCAGGCGAGGTGGGCAGTGCCCGTCATCGCTGAGCCACATGGTGCTCAATGGCAGGCTGCGGGTGATGCTGAGCTCCTGGGCCCTGGGCAGCGGCGCTGGCCGCCCCGAGACTGGCTGGAATCGCGACTTGAGGTTGTGCCGGGCCTGCTGCTGCCGAGGCTTCGGGGTGGGCCCGGAGCCCTGGGGTGCCGCACACCAAACCGTCCGTGCTGTCCCGAGCCTCCCGGGGACAGCAGTGTTGGCTTCTGGCGGGGCGGCGAAGGCCCTGGCCGTGACCGTGGTGCCTGTCCCTCGCCTGACCCCTTCTCCCGTGCGGCGCTCCCAGCGTGCCTGTGCAGAGGCGGTCGTGATAGTTTCAGGATAGCAGCCTCGGAGGAAAGACACCTCGCTGCACGGTGTTGCTTTTCTCTGTGCTGGAAGAGTGGATCGTTAGTGTGTGCTCTCGGAGGCCGGAGCGAAGGAGGCGAATGGGACAGGAAGCAGGCGGTCAGGCCCGGGACTCCGTCCCTCCTCGAGTTTCCGGGACACGAGCCACCGGAGAGGGACAAGCTCAGCAGGCTGGACAGCACAGGCGGGGGTGTGGCTGCCCAGGGCATTCCCCGCCACTGCGCCTGCGCCGGGCTGGACACAGACAGCGCGGTCAGCCTCCGAGTTGCTCTGGTGACCCTGGGTCCCGGACACGTGTGCTGTCCTTGCTGGGGCACCTTGGGGTGCTGGGCACTTTCTGACCTCACCTGTCTAACCTTCCACCATCGCTGTGGTAAATGTTATTTCCGTTTGCACTTCAAGCCCTGAGGCTCCTCGGGGCCTCGTCCAGGTCCCTGGCCGGACGCGGGGCAGGGTCCACTCTGGCCTGGGCCCCCCTTGCTCACACCAGGCTCTTGCCAGCGGAGCCCCAGGACCTGCTGGCCCTTGCTGCACATCAGCTCGTTCAGTTCCGACCCCGTGTGGACGCCAGCTGAGAGGACAGCGACCTGCCCTTCTGCCCTCGCGGGGGACGCCGGCCTGTGCCCCTGCTCCCGGAGGCCGTGCGTGCGGACCAGTGCTCTCGGCGCTCGTGCTGGCTGGCCCTGAGCGGGGCCGACCCAGCGTCGTGCGCACGAGGTGGGCGTGTGGCCCTGGCTGGCCGGCGGGCGGCTGGAGTCGGGAGACAGCAAGGCCTGTGGTTCGTCATGGGGCCGGGCCCATGCTGAGCCCCCACTCGCGTCTTCTCCCAGGCTGCTGACCAGTGTCCTCCAGGCGGGTTTTCGGGGCCTCCTGGGCTCCCCGCGAGGTCTCCGCACAGGGTACAGGCCCAGGTCCCAAGCCCGGCATCAGCCGCGAGCGTCGTCTGCCCTGTGGTGACGTGTTCTCGGCGGGGGCCCTGGCCGTGGGCTCACACACCCGCGCAGCAGGGAGAGGTCTGGGAGCAGCCTCGCGATCTTCCAGCCGACGCAGGATAGACGCGGTGTGTGTGTGCAGTGGCGTCCTGCGCCGCCACGAAGAAGGACGCATTGTGCCTGACTTCCCAGAGCCTCAGTTTCCCTGCCATGCAGGAGAGAGAACTGTGTTTGCCGCAGGGGCGACTGTGTCTGTCTGCCGGAGAGGGGTGCCGAGGCGGGAGCCCCACAGCAGGGGGAGAGGGCTCCACCGAGGCCCCGGCCTGTCACCTGCGCAGCTTCGGAGGCGGGCGGGACGGCAGGAAGTCGTGGGGCAGGGACGTCCCCAGAGGGGAGTGGGAGGCCAGCGCCGAGGCGGCGTCCCCGCAGAGAGCGGGTGTGGCTGGCGAGGCGGCGGGCGGGCCGGCGGGCCTGTGTGGAGGCCGCCTTGCGGGGGGAGTGGCCGAGCAGGGAGGTGCTGCTGCAGAAGTGGGCCTGGCTCGGCCCCAGTGCAAAGGACGCCTGTTCTCCTGCCTGGAGACTCGGCTTGGGTGGTGACTCACTGGAACTTTACGAGACGCTTCCAGCGGCGGCGCCCACTCCGAGTGCACCCGTGCCAGCGACCAGGGCAGTGAGTGTTTATGGAGCTCAGTTCCTGGAGGACGCAGGGCCCGGCAGGCGCTGCGCCTTTGAATGCTGACAGTGCGGCGTCTGCTCACCCGGGAGAGGGCTGAGCCGCGCCGTGGCCCTGCGAGGCAGAGCGCTTAGGGGGCTGCGGTCCCTGGGCGAAGTCACGCTCGGGCTGTGGCCGTTCGCTTCTCTGATCATCAGCCCTGCCCCTGTCAGACACCTCAGAATCTGAGGGTACATGTTCATTTAATAGACCAGTGTTTTTTATAGTAAAAATTAGAGAAAATTAATTTAACTTCAAAAAACAAATTCTGAGATACATACAATAAAAAGAAAAATTGTTTGGCAGGTAGGGGAAAGAGTGGAACTTGGGTTCTAAAAAAGCTGAAGAATCTTGCTTTAATGAAAGGGATGGCCATAAGTGAGGCAGAATACGAAGAGGCAAAATATGTGCTAATGGGCAGTTGTGTTCTCTGCGGTCACAGCCTCTGCCACTTGGTCTCCGAGTTACACGGAGTCTGCGCCTTCCGAGAGCCAGGCCAGGAGTCACCTCGTCATCTCATGCTGTCTCCTAGCGCTTGTTCGCAGTGTGCAGGGGCTGCGCCGTGGGGAGCTGGCACGTGCACATGGCACACCCTGGCACACTCCTTTTCCGTCCCCTTTCTCTGCCCTGCCTCTGGCTGAGGGGCAGTTCATTCTGCAGGGACGTGACTATCCCTTGCCTTTGGTCTCCTGGGCAGCCCGTTTGCTTCTCAAGCCAGGGATGGTCGTCTTGACCCCTTTGCCCCGGGGAGAAGTGTAGACCCTGCCGTTTCTGCCTTTCCTTCCAGGCCAGCTCATCTCAGTCTGCATGAAAGAGCCCACTGCCCCCGTGCGCTGCTGCGCAGGGTCTCTGGGTGCTGCCCACGCTTCGGTGTTCACTGCAGGGTGGCCTCCTCCGCAGCCGCCAGCTCCCGATGATCCCTGGAAGGTCTGCACAGCCTGAGGCGCTTGCGGGACCCTAGGCCAGCCCGTCCTTTGGGCAGCTGGAGGGCAGGCGTGTTGCCTGCTGGCACAGCCCGTGCATGCTGACAGTACTTACGGGGAGACCTGGATCCCTTCCAGACGACACATTGAAATGATACATTTAACTCCCGTTCTGGGATTTGGACTAGGCTTTTCTGATGTTATCGAGATACACATGGCTGTTCTCTACTTGGTGGACACATTTTCAGGTGCAAGGGACTTCCTGGGTCAGACACGGAACTTCCTTCTGAAATATTTTTCCTGTGGAGAGAGTAACCTGGGGCTGCCGTGCAGTTAGTGTTCAGGGCCTCGGTAGTGAAGAACAGAGTGTGCGGGATCTTGGCTCTTTACTTCTGCCCACGCTGGGCTCTCTGTGCCCTCATCCTGAGGCTCCCCCCGGCCTGCGTCTCCTACAGCACCCAGGTCACAGGCCTCCCCCTGCATGTGTGCACGTGTTTGCACCTCGGAGCCCTGCAGGTTTGCCGGGCCCTTGGTCCTGAGCCCCGGGCAGCTGTTTGGCGCCGGAGCCAGGTGGTTCCCTGGGGTGCCGCTTTGCCCCCACGGCCTTAGTGGGTCCTTGGCCTCTGAGGTTTCTCGCACAGCTGAGCCCAGGGCTCTGGCTGCGCCGAGCAGAGTTGTGGGGATTGTGGGCAGCCTGTCCTCACGTGTAGATGAGCTGCGCAGTGTGCTACGCCCATAAAAACGCATGTCTCTCTGGCAACAAGGGAAAAAGCGCTGCTGGTGCCGTTAGTCCCCTAGAGGTGAGCGCAGAGGGGTACGTGTCCATTGTGATGGTTCATTCAATATACGGGTTTTTTATAATAAAAATTAGAGAAAACTCCCAACACCTTGTGGTCGGGTGCATGTTTTCTGAGAAACATCTGAGTAATTTTCCCCATCACTACATGGTCACTGTAAGAATTTTTTAGAGCACAAAAGTAAAATTTATGATCTTGTCCAAATCTCAACATTTCTGTGAGTACCCTAAATTTTTCTGGGCACCACAAGTTTATACATTTCTCTCCACCCTACTGCGATAATATATATTTTTAAAAGCATAATAATCAGACACTTTTGTAGCATGGAGTGAACAGTGGTTTTGGTGTGCCTCTTACTCTGGCTGGGAGTCGCCTCTGCTCCTAGGCCTTGGGGGCGCCCGCGCCCTGAATGCCCTGGCTGCCTCTGTCCCATCTCCGGGGCTGGAGCGCATCGCACGGCCTGAGCCGGTGTGCGGGGCAGGGCTTGAGACCCGGCACCAGCATTTATTGGGGTTTGGTTATTGACTCCTCTAAGCCTTTTGAAATCAGCTGAGCATTAGGGCAGTACAAGGGGTGCTTGCAGCGGCAGCTAACGCAAGCTGCACAGGTGAGAAGATGGCCTGGACCCTCATGCGTGTGCACACACACACACGCACACACGCACACGTGGATGGAGAACGAGCACGCATCGTGGCATGCAGCTGCATTGCCGCCCCGCTACGCGGTCGCGTGTAGGATGGTGCCGCTGCGTGTTGCCGTGGAGGGCACCGAGACGAGGTGCGGGCGTCCCCCGTCCTTCTGACGACCGCGTGTGATTTTCTTCTTGTGAAGGACGTTTCCTCCACGTGCAGGGCCTCGAGCTCAGTGTGGCCAGTGTGGTGGCTGCGCGTGCGTGCTGGGAGCTGCGCAAGAGGATGACAAGTTCAAAGTCGAGCCCCGCCTGGGCAGCCGGTGACTTTCAAGCCCCTGGGGCCGGGAACCAAGTTCAGTGTAAGCTCTGCCTCACCCGAGCTGGGCGGGGCGGCTCCAGCCCTGTCCCCCGGCAGCGCCTGCCATGCGGCTGCCTCCTGGAGGCCGCGGGGAGCCTGCACCTGAGGACGGCCTCGGCGGGGCCCGCGGGGCCGCTGGGGCCGCTGAGCTGGACGCCATCCGCATGGCTGCGCGGCCTGGCCCTGCAGGCTCTGCCGGGAGTCGGACTGAGGGCTGGGTTTCAGGCTGCGCTTTCTCTAGAGCATCTTTCTGGCAGACGGGCTTCCTCTGGGCTGGCTCGCGAGGACGTCTCTTCCTGCACGGGATAAATATTTAGAATCGTGTTGAAGTTCAGGCGCAGTGTGCCTCGGGCAGAGCTGCTGAGTCGGGCTCCGCACGCCTGGGCTAGGCAGTGCCGGCCGGCCGCGGGCCAGCGTGCGAGCCGCTCCCCTGGGCGGGTGGCTCTCCAGGGTCTTAGGGACACACTCCCCAGGGAGCTGTACTCAGCCCTTGGGACAGGTTGCGAAACTCCACACTGGGACCCTAAATCCGCTTGTGCTCACTCCCCACCCGAGGGTGAGACCTGTGCTCCCTTCTGTGTGTGTGTGGACAGCATATCGCTCCCGAGGGCCTTCTTCCCTTACACGGCTCTCTTCTCCAGTGCCAGAGAAACACACGTGTGGCCCTGTGGTGGTTGTGAGCTGCCCCTTGTGGCCACGGTCAATTATGTATGTAGCAAACCGGCACCTCGTGTGTGTGTGTGTGTGCGCACATGTATGTGTGCATATGTGTGCACACACACACAGGTCCCTGTTCCTGGCAAGTGAGCCTTGTAGGTCAGGCCTTGCGTACGGAGGGGCTGCGCCGTCGTGAAACTGTCCACTTAGGAGCGCCGCTTCGCAGTGGCGGCCCGGCCTGCTGGGGCCCCACCCCGCCGGGCGCTGGGTGTGCAGCCAGGGCCTGGGCCTCGCGTCCCTCTGGTCACCCACGCACTGGCCGCACTGTGGGCGCTCCTGCTCTGGTTGTTGGCTGGGCTCGCAGGAGGCTGGCGCCCCTTCTGGGTCTGTCTGGCCCTCAGTGACCTTGACATATGCACAGGCACGCATACATGAGCAGTGCTGAGCCCCCCCCCACCACAGACTGGGCCTTGGGAGAAGAACCGGCTGATGGTGCCAGGGCTGTGGGTCCAGCCGCAGCAGCGACCCCCTGCGCCCAACCTGCAGACGCCACTGGGGGCCCTTTGCAGGCCGTCAGGTGGCAGCAGCTCCCCGTCCTCTGTCTCTTACAGTTCTCTGTGCTGAGAGAGTTGGCCAGATGACGAAGACGTACAATGACATAGACGCTGTCACTCGGCTTCTGGAGGAGGTAAGTGCTTGGGTGCCCAGACCGCTGCCTGGCACTGATGGGTTGGGCTTTACATGGGTCCCATTTCCCCATTTTCTGTGTCAGGACTCTCAGCGATCCACCCTGCAGGTGACCGGCTTGACTTTTGTACTGTTTGGTCTGTCTATATGTGGGTGCCTGTAGCTGTCGTTTTGTGTAGATATCTTATGTTTTTAAAGGAATATGTCAATGCCATATAAACGAATGTGGTGGCATTTACACAGTTGCTAGAATACCTGGTTCAAGATTTGAGAAACCCTAAAATATATACTGACGATGTATTTTAAGTGTATCTAGAAACTGGCAGAAGATACTGTCATGATCCATGTTTTCCAGATATATTTTTGGCTCCGCTTATCAGGCTAGTGGGGTATTATGCAGAGTCAGCCAGGAAATGAGCAGCACAGCACAGCATGGCAAGTGCCCGAGGGGGAGGCGTGCCAGGCAGGCCGCAGGCGCCTCAGGGATGCGCCTCCGGGGCAGGCGGGTGCGCCTGTCCTCTGTGGGGGCCCTGGGTCCCGCGGCTGTCCGCGGCTGTCCGCGGCTCCTCCAGGGGGATGGGACGATGGGGCCTGGAAGTCTCCGTGGCTGCTCAGGCAGTAAGAGGAGAGACGGCGCGGGCAGGCCTGGCCGAGTCAGCCCTGGTACCGCGGCTCGTTGATTGCCAGCCAGGTGCTTTCCTGGGAGATTTGAGTGGGTCCCTGCTGTCCTGAGTGGGCACCAGGACCCCTGGTCCATGCACAGGGCAGTGGCCTGACCCCGCCCTTGTCCCTGGGGAGGACAGGGACCTCACCCCAGGAGAGGCCTGGAGCCCTCTCCTCTGGTCACTCTCGAGGGCCTGTCGCCTTGAGGAAAGTGGTCTCGTATTTGCACAGTGGCTGGGCGGCTCCTTCCTGCGGCCTTTGCAGAGTGGAATGTGATCTGCAGGATCAGCGTGTCCTTGTCTTGGCCCCTGTGGGGAGACCTGGCCGCAGCGTCCCTGCCCCGATGGCTCCGCTCCTGGCCTTGCCCGGACTCCTGGGCACGGGCGGGCTGCCTTGTCACGTGGGCGCTGCCCACTTCCTGCGGTGCAGGGGTCTCCACGGGCTGCTGTGGCTGTGCCCTCGCACTGGTGCGGCCGGGGCAGCCGGGAAGGGCCCTGCGCACGCTGCCCCGCCCTCTGTGCGGGAGCCGCTCTGCGCCTCTGCTTTGTGTCCTCGGGCCGCCATGAGAGGACCCAGCTCTGGGTGCGGGCAACAGGTGCCTCCCGTGGCGTGGGTGGGGGCACAGCCTGGGAGTAGGCCTGGCTTTCCGCCGGCAGGTTCTGGGAGCTGCGGGTCCATTCTGTGTCCTCTGTTGTCCTCACTCCGTGGTCATTTCCCGGTTTTAGAAGTCAGCACTTGACGTGTGATGGCTGGTTGTGAAAAGCGGTATATTTTTTGCTTTCTTGCAATTCTCTAGGAGAAACCCAATCATTCCATTGTCTTAGTGAAACTAGATTTAAAATGTTCTCATTTCTACCATAACATTTTTACTGTAACTTCCTGCTGCTGCCCCCAGCAGAGAATTACTGTCTGGGTCAGGTTTTCAGTGCAGACCCCGAGGGCCGCCCTGAGGACAGGCAGCACCAGGGCCCAGGCCTGGCTGGAGGTCAGTCACTGCCCCCACCCACCGCCTCTGGCCGCTGCCCTCGGGGAAGGCGTGCGCAGTGTCTGCCTGGTGAGCTTTGCAGTGTGGACAGGTGCCAGCCCCGCAGACGGGTGGCCAGTGGTGAGCCGTCAGCACTGGCTGCCCGGCCCTCAGTCCGAGCACATTCTGGGTTCAGGCCGTGGAGAGCACCCTTCCGTGTCTGCCCGGCCCCTGGTGGGGGTGGGAGGCTCCGGCCCGCCCGACGCGGCTTCCTGTCCAGGCTCACCCAGCACAGACCTTTGAGTCCTTTCTCTCAGGGACCAGGTAGGCCCGGCTGCTGAGTCAGAGGTGGCAGAGGCCGTGAGCTAGGAAGCCTCTAGGTGGCACTGTGGCCAGGTGGATGCAGGGACGGGGCCGAGGGTCTGCACCGTCTTGAGCTCCTGGGTGGGGGGAGCAGGGGGATGTGAGTTGCATGGACACGGGGGGCACAGGGCTGCGGCGATGCGAGACTGGGTGAGCTGAGTCTGTCGCCCTGTAAGAAGCTACATGGCTGTGGAGCCCGGGCCTGACTGGAGGGCGGGGCTTGAGTCAGGGCTGCTGTGGGTTCTCGGAGGGGGGCGTCCGCTGCCCCTGTGACACAGGCACGGGAGGGAGCAGGAGGGAAACAAGCTGCTGGTTCCTTCATCTGACGGCTCAGCACTCAGAAGGCAGGATGGGTTTTCAAGGCCACCTCGCTTGCCCACCTGACCTCACAGATGCGGTGCTGGGCACGCAGCTCAGGGCTCGGCCTTCCTGGTGCCACCAGACTGGTGACCAGCAGAGCATGTGCCCAGCACACTTGAGGCCCAGGTCCAATCCTGGCAGCAAAGCAAGAAAAAGCTGAGCGAAAGAAAGACAGAGAGAGGGGTGTGTGTGTGTGTGTGTGTGTGTGTGTTGTGGGTTTGTGGGTATGTGTGGGTGTGTGTGTTGTGGGTTTGTGGGTATGTGTGTGTGTGTGTGGGTGTGGCAGAACCCCCACATAAGTAGATATGACTGGCCAAAGGTTAAACAGGAAAGAAATGTGACACGCCCTTGGTATTTTCAAGGGCGTCCTGTTCTTTGTACTTTACAACACCGGTTGCCCTTGGTGAGGTAGTCTCCTAGCCTACCTGTGGATTAGAGCCTGTGGCTGGACAGCGGGTCGGTACGGCCCTGGCCCTGGGCACGGAGCCTCTGTTCAGGCTGTGTGGACGTGGCAGCCTGTCCCGCTCCCGCCTGAGCACTGTCCCTGCCCTCGGCCCGTGTATCAGCTGAGCGTCCTCGCGGGACTTTTCTGGTGCCACCCATGCCAGCTTGATTCCCCCAGCGGGCGCCAGGTCATCTGCCCTGCTGGCATCAGTGGCCCGGGGGCCTGGGCCGAGGCCCGCCCTGGGTGTGACGCTGTCTGCTCTCGGGACAGCTCTCCCTCTTTATCAGCCCTTCCACTTGGGCTCAGGGGCTGAGCCGAGGGAAACCTGTGTGCCAAGGGTGGGGTTCTTTGCATTTTTGTGCCCTTTGAAAGGCGTCATTTTTAAAAGATAGAGCCCATGTTTAAAGTTTAAAAAGCAAAGAAGTGAAACAGATGTGATTGTGTCTCGGAATGACCTTCAGTGTTGTTATTTCCTTCGTGGCCGACGCTGACCCCACTGCAGCTTAGCGCGTCCCCGCGGGGGATGCTGTGAGCCTGTCCACTCACGGGCTCGTTTACCCCGCAGAGTGGGTGGTGTTTCCACGTGCGGCCTGGCAGCCCACAGCCTGGTCCCGGGCGGAAGAGGTGTGGGCAGCAGCGTGTCTGGAGGAGCGCGGTCTGTCCTCCCAGTCTCCAGCGCAGAGGCCCTTCGGCCTCCAGTGTCTGTGTTGCTCTTTAACACAAGGGGCGATCACAGTGTGGGCTGGGTAACTTTAAAAATCATTATAGTAGGAGGCCATTGCCGCGGGCCCTCCCAGCCCTGCCTCGCTTGCAGACGCCCGTCCCACGAACTGGCTGCTCTCTGCAGCGGCTCTCGAGACTCTCCTGAGGCCTTCACAAGTGTGGCCAGAACGGTGGCTGCTGCTACCGAGGCCGTCGCACGGAACGGCAGCTCGCGAGCTCTCACCGTGTGCCCCGGCCGGCTGACGCCTGGGCCCAGAACCCGCGCAGCTTCGGGGCGGCACCGCTAGACCCTCGGAGGAGAGGGCTCCAGAGCTGTGGCAGGATGTGGCCAGCTCGCTGGGGTGAGTGGTTCGAAGCAAAGAGCAAGGGGACTTGGCAGGGTGGTTTTTCCTGTAATAAATTTAGTTTTCTTTTTTTGAGACAGGGTCTCACTTTGTAGTTCAGGCTGTCCCTGAGCTCACTATGGAGCCCAGGCAAGCCTCGAACTCACAGCAATCCTCCCGCCTCTGCCTCCCGAGTGCTTGGAATGACAGGCCTGAGCCACCACGCCCGGCCCTGTGGTGTGTGGTTACCCGGATCAAACCAGGGAGGGACCTTGTGCTTGCCAGGCAGTTGCCAGAACCAGTGAGCTAAATCTCTGGCCCCTAAATGTCTTTTAATTCTGACACTCAGCATGTTTATCAGCCAGTGTGGCAGAGGTTCCTCTCCTGAGGGGACCCCGATGCCAACACGGATGGTGAACTGCGTACTGAGCCTGGTCCTCTGGGCCCTGCTGTGCACGTGCCCGCACTCTGCCCGGGAGCCTCTGGCGCACGGTCCGACCCCGTGCTCCCTCCTCCTCCACAGAAAGAGCGGGACCTGGAGCTGGCCGCGCGCATCGGCCAGTCGCTGCTGAAGAAGAACAAGAGCCTGAGCGAGCGGAACGAGCTGCTGGAGGAGCAGGTGGAGCACATCCGGGAGGAGGTGAGGGCTGCCCTGCCGGGCGTGCGTGCGTGCGTGCGTGCGTGTGTGTGTGTGTGTGTGTGTATGCTGCTGTGAAGTCGGCCTAGGTTCGGGAGGCGCGGTGCTGTCCGCTGGCCCCTCCACGAGTTGGATGGTCAGAGCTCACAGAGGCCCACCCCGTCCCCCGGCTGTCCCCGCAGCGGTGTTGCCTGAAGATGCCTCCGCAGCCTCCTGCTGCCTTTTCTCTCAGGAGCTTTTGGGGGAAGGGCTGCCCTGAGCCTGTCCCAGGACATTTTCTCACTGACGCTGTGGCTGTCTGTGTTTGACGATCACCGGAAAGAGATGGAGGAGAGCCCCGGGGCACCTGGCTGCTTCCAGGGCAGCAGGCAGTCTTGCCCTGGCCGTCCTGGAGCCTTCTGCTCCCCTCTCCGACCTTCTCTGACCGGTGCATAACCTACGAATTTCTGCCACGCGCTCACTTTGTTAATTGAGGCCCGGCTCCACTTGGAGGCATGAGCCCCGCCAGGCCCTGGGTCGGGCCCGCGGTCTGGAGCCGGCCGCCCGACACTGGCGCCGATGCCCGCAGGTCTCCCAGCTCCGCCACGAGCTGTCCATGAAGGACGAGCTGCTGCAGTTCTACACCAGCGCCGCGGAGGAGAGCGAGCCGGAGTCCGTCTGCTCCACCCCGTGAGTCCCGCCGGGCAGTGCCCCCCGGCCTGCGTGGCCTCCAGGACGAGCCTGGGCCGCGCTGCGCGAGGGCGGGCTTCGTCCCTGGCTGGGTCTGCCCCACCGGGGCCCCGGGCTCTGAGATGGGCACCCAGGGGGGCTCGGGTATTGGAGGAAGCCTGGGAGGAGCCACATGGTCCCTGGGGAAGAAGATGGGGCCTTTGCGGGACTCGCAGGCCCCTCAGCAGGCGGGCCGGGCCGGGCGGGGTGTGCGGGCACAGCCCACAAGCCAGCCCCCCGCGCCCAGCGCAGCAGACAACTCCCTCCCCAGGCTGAAGAGGAACGAGTCGTCCTCCTCTGTGCAGAGCTACTTCCACCTGGACTCGCTCCAGAAGAAGCTGAAGGACCTCGAGGAGGAGAACGTCGTGCTGCGGTCCGAGGTAAGGCCCGTCTGCCCGAGCAGCTGTGGCGCCCAAGGGGCGGCCCTTGCCCAGCACAGCTCCAAGCAGTGACAGGCGTCTGTGGGCCGTGCTCCCGCCCAGCCCTGGACGCCTAGGACACCTTTCTCAGGTGCCTGGTGGAAGCCGGGCCGAGGCAGCTCAGGACTCGCCCATCTGGGCACCCTCTGGGGCGCCAGCATCCGTGGCTTTGCCCGTGTGTGTCGCTCCGTCTTCGCAATGAGGCGGAAAGCCTGCTGCTCCGACCCTCCTCACGGGAGGTCAGCGGCAGCCTGCTCACACCCTCCCTCTCCTCTACCCCTCAGAGCTCAGGGCTCATGGCACTGTCCATCTCAGAAGGCCGAGGAGCCCCCAGTGGCACGGGCAGCTGTGCCTGCACACGCTCCCTGGAGAGTTCCCGTCAGGCCCCGTCACCCTGCCCTGCTGCCTGCCATTCCTCCAGACCTCACTTACTTGGGATGTGGCCTAGGGACCAAGCAGAGGCCTGGTTTGCTCTGGTTCCCTTCATCCCAGGGAGCCCTGAGCTCCCTGTAGCCGAGGGCACAGCAGACAGGGAGAGAGAGCCCGCTGCCCGCCCGCCAGGCACACGTGGCCACTGACCCGAGCCCTCCCACAGGCCTGCCAGCTGAAGACTGAGACCATCACTTATGAGGAGAAGGAGCAGCAGCTGGTCAACGACTGTGTGAAGGAGCTCAGTACGTGCCCACCCCCCCCGAGCGCCCTTCTGCCACTGCGCAGTGCCAGGGTCCCCCTGCCACCGTGCCCCATGGCATTCTCTAGCCAGGACCTCTCCCGACCGTGCGCCCCCTCTGCTCATGGTGCGTGTTGAGAGCGGGCTGTGCTGGTGTCCGTTCGAGTGCTGGCTTCCGGTCCGAGGGGTCGGGACTCTGGCTCAGCGGGCCTGGGCACCGAGGCCGAGGTGGAGGGCGTGGCAGCTGCTGGCGACTCGGCTTGCGCAGAAGCGCTTCCGCAGCACCTCCGCTGCAGGCTTCTGAGCTGAGATGGGACAAAGGGCAGACAGAACTCTGTGCACGGGGGAGCAGTGGGTAAATGGGGGCCCGAGATCTAGGGGCCCCTGTGGACCCCCAGCCGGGCTAGTGCGGCTGGGGCTCTGGGCAGCAACACTGCGGCAGGGCCACCCCCGTGCCGCGTGCGTCCGTCCCAGGAGAAGGCTGCCCCGGGCTGGCTGGGAGGGAGCTGGGCCTCCCGCGCCGTCTGGGGAGGGTCCTCGTGAGCCTACGGAGAGGCTTCCCTGGGCCGCCACCACGAAGCCGTCCGGCCTGACGTCCTCTCGGGCCGTGGTGTCTGTGCAGGGGATGCCAACGTGCAGATCGCCAGCATCTCGGAGGAGCTGGCCAAGAAGACGGAAGATGCTGCCCGCCAGCAGGAGGAGATCACGCACCTGCTCTCGCAGATCGTGGATTTGCAGAGGAAAGCAAAAGCTGTAAGGCCCGTGCTTCTCTGCAGACAGAGCGGGTGGCAGAGGGGAGAGGCTGTCACTGTGTCTTAGAGCCGTGAGCTGCCTCTTTGGGAAGGGCTTAGAGTTTGCAGTAAAAAGGGGTCTCGCTGTGATGTGCAAACTGTCAGGCTCCAGCGGAGGACGCTGTCAGTGCACAGTGCAGGACTCACTTCCGGACTGTCCAGCCGGGGCTGGAAGGGCACCGTGTCCCCTCGAGACAGGCCACGGCAGCCGAGGCCGGCGCAGGCTCTGGTCAGTGCTGCCGGGACAGGGCACACCCTGCAGAGCGAGGGGCTCGGAGCAGCCTCTGCTGGGGGCCTGTACCGAGTGGCAGCAGCCGCACTGGGATGGAAGCTGCGCCCACCGGTGTGCCCGGCACGGGCAGGGCCGTGGCCCTGGAGCGCCCGGAGGTGACCCACTCTTGCTGTTGCAGTGTGCGGTGGAGAACGAGGAGCTCGTGCAGCACCTGGGCGCTGCCAAGGACGCCCAGCGGCAGCTCACGGCCGAGGTGTGTCCTCCTGCTTCTTGGGCCTCTGGTTCCGGGGAAGGTGGGTCGGCTCCACCAGCGGGCCTTGGTCCTGCCCATCACCCGCTCTGTCCGTGCTCACCTTGGTGCCTGCTGCTGGTTGTGTGAGCCAGGGCTCCGCCTGGCCCAGGGCCTGGCACACGGAGCTCCTCCTGCACTCATGAGGAAGGCGTCCACTCAGAGATGTGGCCTAAGACAGGGTGCTGATTGGCGCTTTGCTCAGTGCCCGTGGCTGGTGTCTCGGGGTGCCCAGGCTGTAGCGGGCCCTCGCTCTTGAAGGCTCTGCACTCTGGCCACAGGCCAGCGGTCTGCGGTGCTCCCTGCCCAGGCCTCTGGGGCCCCGGGGGACGGGGATCGTGCGGCTCCTGTGCCAGGTCCTGACCCCGTGCGCCGGTGCCCACAGCTGCGGGAGCTGGAGGACAAGTACGCGGAGTGCATGGAGATGCTGCACGAGGCGCAGGAGGAGCTGAAGAACCTGCGGAACAGGACCGTGCCCGGCACCACTGCCCGGCGCTACCACTCACTGGGCCTGTTCCCCATGGTGAGCGCAGCTCCCGCAGCCCCCTGCGCCCAGCCCGCGCCCGCCCCGGAGCCGCCCGGGCCCTCTCCTTCATGCCAAGCCTGTCGTCTCCCTGCGCCTGCGTCTGAAAGGCAGACCTGGCGCGGCCAGACGTCATTCGCTGTGTTCTTCCCGACCTCGGCAGAGGCCTCCGCGTCAGGCTGGGTTCTTACAGTGCCCGGAGTCTGCCAGGGCCCCGTGCGCCTCGTCACCGTGCCAGCCTCTGCCGTCTGGAATGTCTTTTCCTGCTGCTCCCTCGTGCACTCCCTCTCTAGGCCGGGCTGATTTGTCTGTGTTTGGGGCATGGTGGCGAGGGGCTTCCCTGAGGAGGCTGGGCCCAGCCCTTCAGCCTGTCCTCTCTGCCACATCGGGAGACGGGGACTGAGTCGACTCGTTTCCCTTCTGTCTGGCTGACGCCCTTGAGGCCGCCCTTGAAGACCAGGTCTTGTCGCTTTCCTTCCTCCCTCTAATCCCTCGCCCCGAACACAGGACTCTCCGTGTTAAAGAATTGTAGGTGCTTAGCGGGCAGTGCATTAGATGGTCGGGCGGACGAGGGGTGGATGGATGGAACGGAAAGATGGATTGATGACGGACAGATGGGAGATGGACAGTCGGATGATGGGCAGGTGGTACATGGACAGGTGG